>JAHZMY010000002.1:0-19413 GCA_027743915.1 Seira sanloemensis
AAAAAAAATCTACGCTTTCTCAGGTAAAACCTCCTCTTTCCAATAAAACAGGTATTGATTTGGAATTATATGTATGTATGTTCACTTTGAAAGGTTTTGTTTGCTTTCACCCGAGACCAGTTTTTCCTCGCACGAGCACTGTGTAGCACCAAAAGAACCACTGAAAAATGATTTCCCCCTTTTCCCTATTGATCTCACTTTGGAGCACTTTGAAAGTGCGAAATTGGTGCTAGGGAAAATAGAAAAAAAGATGTTTCCCCTTTTGCTCCCTTTCTCACTCCAATTTTCCAAGATCTCAAGAAAAAAGAAACATTGCTTCAGAACAAATAATATTGATTGAGAGATGAGAAAAAGAAAAATGGAGAAAGCAGAATTAATTATTTTTTCTCACAGCGCGTATATTGGAGAGAAAGAGACTGCAACCTCTGACCTTGAGGAGAGGAAGTTAGCACAAGAGAAAAGCCTTGTTCCTTCTCGTCTCAGCAGCACATTCACACACCACAGCAGAACCAAGAAGACGACGAAGAGCTATGCCCAATAGCTAGTGTTCGACTGAGAGTAGGACCAACACAGATATCCTTCTTTCTATTTCTCTCTCTCTCTCTCTTCATTTCGCGTTTCTCTACAGGAAAAAATTTTCTCCGGGAAAACCCCGTGCTACTCTCGGCTCCTTGGCTTAGGCCGAGATGACGAGCATATACATAATATGCTTGTTCCTTACATTAGTTGAGTTAGAGAGGAAGCCTACTTAAAGATATGATCCCGTAGAATGCACTTAAACCAAAAAATGTTTTAGCGGCAACACAGCACACACAAAAACTTTTCCTTCTTCCAATTCCATTTTTCCCAAGGAAAAAAGTTACCTTCTCTCTCAGCAATATATTAAAAGACCCTGTACATCAGCTCAGGGTTTCGTGCAAAAATACATGGGAGGGATGGGGGACCAGGGTACGGATACCAGCAAATGCTCCAGTTTGTGGTGAGAGTTGGAGGATGTTCCCTCCCCTGCGCTCCCCCTCCGTGAGTAGTACACGCCGAAAGGAATCTATTTTTCATGTGCAAGTCTACACAACATTAGTGCATGCTTTTACCAACACGGGCTTTTTGGCAGTAACTTGTGAAGAAAATGCCATGCTTTTTCAGCCAGAGAAATCAATCCAAGACTGTGAGTCTCTCCAACTGTGCGCATTTTGAGCAGACACTCGTAGATATACACACACAAACTGCATAAACATGTACGGGGTAAAAGAGAGGGATTCGCCGTGGCGATGATGATAGAAGGGAAGGCAAAAGTCGCCGCATTAAACCGGGCCACTAAAAAGCAGCATCCGCTTAGGTACTTACAAACTCCAACCGACGAATGGATCCAATGGATGTGCTCTTCAAGAAATTTTCGCATAGCGAATACACATATGTACATAAATACATTCTACTACTACACAAAAAGAAGAGCTGTGTCGTTTTTCATGCTTTCAAAAAAATTCTAAAAACAACTTTAATATTGCTTATGCATTTTATGATGAAGATGATCATCAGCATATCGCCTTAAATAAAGAAGATCATATGATGTTGATGATGTAGCCCTACTATTCTATCTCTCGCTTTTTTTTTGAAATAAAGATATTTTCAGAGCCTTTTGCCAAAACTGAATTCAAAAGATGTGTGTACATACACACATATATACATACATATTCATAGATAAATGTGTGTGTGTGTGTAAAGATGCTCCTCATCTTTCTCCTCTTTGTGAGTTGGATTGGATTCGGATTACTTTTTAAAAATAGGATTTACATACAAATGCATAATCTAATTCTCTGCACCAAGAGTATCTTTAAAAAGAAGAGCTGTGTCGTTTTTCATGCTTTCAAAAAAATTCTAAAAACAACTTTAATATTGCTTATGCATTTTATGATGAAGATGATCATCAGCATATCGTCTTAAATAAAGAAGATCATATGATGTTGATGATGTAGCCCTATTCTATAGTATCTCTCACTTTTTTTAAATAAAGATATTTTCAGAGCCTTCTGCCAAAACTGAATTCAAAAGATGTGTGTACCTACACACATACATATATACATACATACATATTTATAGATAAATGTGTGTGTGTAAAGATGCTCCTCATCTTTCTCCTCGTTGTGAGTTGGATTGGATTCGGATTACTTTTTAAAAATAGGATTTACATACAAATGCATAATCTAATTCTCTGCACCAAGAGTATCTTTATATAGTGACAGGAGATTGCCACATTTCTTCCTGGGAAGAAACCAGATAACTTTAGAGGAGGAGGAATCGGAAGAATTCTCTGCATTTTAAAAAGTTGATTCTTTCTTTGATGTTGGCTTAAAAAGATAATTACTTTTCTCTATATATGAAAGTACTTTACATTTTCGGAAGGAGAGATAAAGGAAATATGAAAGGCAATTCCAAGCTTACACTTGGGATGTGCGCATGGAAAAAGCTAATCATTCCTAATCGACAAGAGAAATTGATCAAACTTTGGCGAGAGAGAGAGAGAGATGCTTTCTCTTCTCTCCATCCTCTCGCCCAAATTATCTATCCTTTTGTCTAGTGAAACAATGCCATGTTCCATCTTCATTTCGAACAGGTCTGACTGCTTACGTGATATCTGTCTATACTGGTTGAGTGGCAGGAGAAGAGGAGCGAAATGGGAAAAGCGTTCCAGTCTCCATAAACCGCCACATACATATATACATAAATACATATGTACAGTTAGCTATAGAGGTAAGACATCGTGCCAACTCAGCAAGTGCAACGGACACATTTGGAGAAGTGAGGTTAGATATAGAGACAAAAAATTCTTCCTCGCGTTGAACCAAAGCACACAGTCATTCAAGTGAAAAGTTTAATCCAATTAATTAGAAATCCATTTAAACACCTTACATTTCTTGAAAGGCTGGTTCAGGACATGAAAACAATGCCATGTTCCATCTTCATTTCGAACAGGTCTGACTGCTTACGTGATATCTGTCTATACTGGTTGAGTGGCAGGAGAAGAGGAGCGAAATGGGAAAAGCGTTCCAGCCTCCATAAACAGCCACATATATATATATATATACAGTTAGCTATAGAGGTAAGACATTGTGCCAACTCAGCAAGTGCAACGGACACATTTGGAGAAGTGAGGTTAGATCGAGACAAAAAATTCTCCCTCGCGTTGAACCAAAGCACACAGTCATTCAAGTGAAAAGTTTAATCCAATTAATTAGAAATCCATTTAAACACCTTACATTTCTTGAAAGGCTGGTTCAGGACATGACGTCCAACAAACTTGTTAGGAGCAGTAGTGGTAACACACACACAATTTAAACTTATAAGTATACGGCAAAAATTCTCCAAAGATAGCCAATCTCGTAGACAGGACTCTTTTTTTGTTGTGCCACTTTATTCTCTTGCTAATTATCTCTCAAGGACTTTTCACTTCTTCTCTTGAGCTCCAGACAAAGTAATGTAAATATAGTCACGCTTCCATTCCTCCATTTTTCGACTTTAGAATCATGCATTCAGGAAAGAGGCAAGGCATGAGCATATTTCTATAATAATTATTTCTGGGTCACGCTGTACGAACGCACAAGAATAACNTCCATTCCTCCATTTTTCGACTTTAGAATCATGCATTCAGGAAAGAGGCAAGGCATGAGCATATTTCTATAATAATTATTTCTGGGTCACGCTGTACGAACGCACAAGAATAACGTCTTCACTTGGGAGAAGACGAAGAAGAAGGACTTTCATAGCATTATTCATAATCTCCATCATACAATTTTTTGCCACAAATACTTTTTCCTGCATGAAGCGATCAATTCACGCCTGGTCTGGTTAGTCATTGTACGTCTCTTTTCTGACGTCTATGTTCTCCGTAATGAATGATGGCGATGATGTTAAGTGGAGCATGGCATGCCATGCTCTTCAATATAGCACCCATTAAATGATAATCAAACACGGGAGATAATAATCGAAAAGCAATATATATCCCCAAGAGAACATGGATGGACCCACTACTTACTAATTCTCACGAAACATTCGGGAAAAAAATATTGTAATAAGCAGAGTAGAGCAAACAGCCAATTAGATGATGCTAGCAAAACATTACACACAAAAAAATTGTCTATTTTTATACCTACGAACAATTCCTCTTCATTACATATTTGCTGATATATATAAAAACGAGCAAATTATTTTTGTCTAGCCTGTTTGTAATACAGAGGGTAAAAAAGACCACTCCATTTTCATTTGAGTGGAAATTGGAATACAATGCAAATGAGTAAAAAAAATGGAAGGCGTTTGCTCTTCTCCTCTCGCAAGTCTTGAGCCCTCCATTTTTTTCTTCTTTTTTAGCACAAAGGTGTGAACAAAAGTACAAGTGGTGCATGTCAACCCATATTTTCCCCATTTATATCCATGCATTTATATTCATCATTATTTTTGATGGGGAAACAAAGAACTAAAAAGGCTGGAGAGTCAATAATGGTGTGTGTGTGTGTGTGTGTGTTTTCCTCCGTCGGTACTTTTCCATTCTCTCCTTTTTCCATTTCAATGATTTTCCCCTGGAGAAAGTATCTACCTATCAAGATTAGGTATACTTATACATGTTTTTCTACACGGGTAAACAATAGAGCACCTTGCTTGTTATTTGTCTTATTCTCTTTTTTGTTTGTCATCTTCCTTTTCCAGAGGAAAAATTGGACATAATTTTTCTCTTCTTTTGAGAAGAAGGGAGCCATCATTATATTGTTCTTGCGACTGCACACGCAAAGGAAAAGCTCGAGACAAGGAAGTTGCAGAGAAAACATAAAGTCAGGTTGAGAGAGAGAGAGAGAGAGAGAGAGAAGAGGCAATAGCAATAAAATCAGACTGTGTTTATTACGCCACTGTATCATTTCTCTTCTCCTCTTGTTTCCTAGATCACAAGAGGGAGAAAAAAGTTATTGGAGAAGAAAGAGCCACTTGCTCTTCATTGTCTGGAATGGAATGCCCACTTCACTTGGTTGAAACAATGTGATGCAAAAGAAGGAGTAGTAGTAGCATAGTAGCACATATACTTAGGTACATGTGTACATATTTACGATAGGCTCCTCTTTGTGTGTGTGTGTGAACTGCCTACACTTTTATATTTTTAGAATGGCTCATTTTATCCCATTTCACAAACTATAATAATACCATCAATAATAATAATGCCTATTTTTCCCTCAAAACTTTTTCTGCAATATTTTGTTGGCCGAGTGAAGGAAAACCAAATAGCACGGCAAAGAGTTTCGGAACAAAGAAAAACGCTCAAACTTGTCATCATTGCTAGACGTACTGCACTCCACCATGTAGTATAAGAGAAATCGGGAGCATGAAAAAACTTGTGATAGTAAATAACAGTCGTGACAGTAAAGCAAGTTTTTCCTCAGGGAAAGCCCAGAATATGGGTAAAGTGTGCCAAAGGTTACTTCACCACTTTTCCCTCTCGGGAGAAAGGGTAAAAGTAATAATGGAAAAGGTAATGGTAATAAACCATTGTATAATTAGGCTACGCCTCCATTTGCCCCAATAAAGGGCTATGTTTATCAAAGGGAAAAACAAAAAAAAAGTTTTAAATTGAGAATAGATATATAGGAAAATGAGCGTAGCATTCAGAGTCACCTTTTTTTTATCATATTCCAATGCATTTCTGTCCCGCCTGTCTAATGTGAGTGGGATGAAATTGTAGTATTAACTTTGTAACAACGGACTTCTCATCATGTCATGTATGTGTCCAACTTTGTCCTAGAGAGAAACTTTGCTTTCTCTTTTAGTTTTTTTCTTCTTCTTCTTGGGATGAAGAAAGTTGAGACTGCTTTTACCCTTACAGGAATAATACCATTTCTTTTTTGTTTCTTCCTCGGGGAAAAAAGTTGCTAATGGCGGAGAGAGAAAAAGAAAGAGAGTGAAGACGAGAGAAAAAGGGCGATTGAGCATGGTGTCAAAAGATATGTTTGGGGGAAGGATGTCCACGAAAAAAAGCAAAAATGCTTCGTCTATCATTACTTGTATGAGGGGAAAAAGTCGTATTTAGCAAGTTTGCCGGGCTTCATTGCTTTCGTCTTTTTGTAAATAAACAAGTTCCCACTTGCGCATCAGGATTTATATATATGAATTTTTGTTCTGTGGAAAAAGAGGAAAATGGGCCCATTTCCAGTCTCCACTTTCGTGAATCCAGTCAATTTGTCAGTAGTTGAGTAAAATGGAAGAAATGATGTGTGTACTTGGGCTTGCTAATGCACCGTACACAAAGCTGTAGAATTCTTTTACTCTCGAGCAAATGGAAATGGCAAAAGGCAAAAAGAAATAAAAACAAGTAAATGGAGAGAATAGATATCATTCTTCTTTTTTGCATTGACTCTGCGAAAAAGAAAATTCTTGGGATGATTTTGAAGGGAAAGTCTATAGAGAAGAGACTCCTGTGATGATGATTACGGCGGTGTTGGTGGTGATGTTGGTGACGGTAAGTGGAGCGGAATGCCAACCTCCAACCAGGCAAGGTGACTGAGAAAATGATGATGATTTGCTTATACCATCAGAGAAAGAGAGAGAGAGAATGCATTTATACCACCCGAGTCTTTTTCATTACATATTCTGTTCCTCAGGATTTCTCTTTTCTAGTTTCACCTCTCTCTCTCTCTCTCTGTCTCATTTCTATTAAAACTAAAATTGAATTCAATCCTCCAAAAACTCTGAATCCGACAGACAGGAGGGATGTCTGACACCATATAAATACATTTATCATGTGTATAGGTATAAGACGGTAAGTGGAGCGGAATGCCAACCTCCAACCAGGCAAGGTGACTGAGAAAATGATGATGATTTGCTTATACCATCAGGGAAAGAGAGAGAGAGAGAGAATGCATTTATACCACCCGAGTCCTTTTCATTACATATTCTGTTCCTCAGGATTTCTCTTTTCTAGTTTCACCTCTCTCTCTCTGTCTCATTTCTATTAAAACTAAAATTGAATTCAATCCTCCAAAAACTCTGAATCCGACAGACAGGAGGGATGTCTGACACCATATAAATACATGTATCATGTGTATAGGTATATTTATTACCACAAGAAATTTACATATTATGCAGGCCGTATATAATGTATGTTTGCATGCATGTCAGTGTTTGGGGAAATGAGAAATAATTGCAATGATGATGATGATGATCATGATCGTTATTCAGATACGATGAGAGCTTATTACTCAACAGATACATGCATCCTCCTAATTTTCTAAAAAAAAAGTGTACATGGTATATTTCAAAAAGGGTATTAATTTCAAAAGGCTTACCTTTTCAGAAGGAACAACAACACACGCCAAAGTCCATCAAAGGGTTTACACCGTGAGCAAAAATATATATCTACTATTTTGTAATTCACACACACTCCAACAGCGACTGCCTTTCTCCCACACTCTCGCTCGCTCGCGCGCTCTCTCTCTCTCACACACGCTCACCCAGCGCCAACCAGGAGGCTTCTCTTTGCTGTGGAAAAACAAACAGAAGAAGAATAACAGAAACATAATACCGCTTTACTTTACAACTCATCCACTCTTGAAAATGAAACTGTCTCCCTGGAATATCTGAATCGGATGAAAGAAGATTACTTGAGAGAGAGATAAAAAAATGTTGGAGGGGGCTTTTTCCGTCCCAATCACAATTTTATATAGATATAGTAGTAGAGTAGAGGAGGAAGAGGAGGACTGGCGGCATCACATCACGTTCAAATCGTAACTAGATACGTGTGCACATTATCATCATCACTCCCAATCCCGGTGAAATGATGTGAGCAGAAAAAAGTAATTACATGAATCGTGTCAACAAAATGCTCCCATTTTTGTCTACCTGGTGGAAACTCTCCTGCAGGGAGCAAGAGAGAAAAGAGGATGACGATGGGTACTCTACTGATGAGAGTGGTGGGACTTGAGACACAGAGAATATAACTTTTCGGCTGTTATTTCATCTTTTGACTCCCTCTGCGCTATAGTATAATATTATTATACGTAGATACACCGATGAAAATGGAATGATTATCGGGGAAAATGAGCAGCAATACTATTAGACGCGCCCGCGAGTGTTGCCAATTTGAGATGTTTTTATCGAGTGCCTGACCTTTGAAAAATGGTAATTTACTGGCGCTTTGTCAAAACCACTCTATTCCAATTTTTCTCCAATCAGCCACAGAGAGAAAGAGAGAGTAGGTAAAATAAAATGCATGCTATTCGTGTCACTGCTGTATACATGATATGGTTAAAAGCAAAAATTAGTTTTTCTAGCTCACTCTCTGGAGGATTTGTGACGAGAGTTGCGAAATGCATTACCTTATTAAGGTTAGCATGCTGCACTCAAATAAAGAAAAAAAAGTATATTTGAACAACTCTAATACCTTGTGTTCTTTGCGTTACATGACAAAAATAGAAAAATTAGCACTGATCCATCCTCTAATTTATTTTGTAGTGGAAAAAGCAACGGCAAAATAACAGACAATGGTGAATCATCAGTAGACACTGATGTATATGTTTACCTGGATATTTTTTTAAAAGTGTATTATTTCAAGTTAATTTGGAAAAAGCTTTTAATAGTGGCACAATTTTTTTTGAGTGTGTCCCATTTCCCTGATCATGTTATTTTAGTTTCCATCACCAGCACATTTTTTCCAACTGTGACATACAATCTAGCAGCGCATCTCAAATTACACAAAAGCTATAGCCTGCGTATTGTTCACACACGTGTGTCAACCATTGGGAAAATATGAAATGAAAGTTGTAAAAACGGATAGTACATAAAAAGGTATTTTCAGTAGAGTGAGGTCACGCCAGTAATAAAAGAATCCACGAGGTCTATTATCCCTCTGCTTTTATTGTGTCCTGGAGATATACAACTTCGCATCCGTGCCATAAAGTACACAAAGGAAATTTTACCTACGAATTTTTATGTGATTACTCCAATGATTGCACGAGCATATTTTATTGTCATTTTGTGTCTCTAAAAATTAGTCACAGAGAAGTGGTCAAATATACTAAATATTTTTTTAATTCAGAGCTCTCTCAGAAAAAAATGGAAAAGTATATAGTATATAAAAATTGTGAACGAATGTTTATGATTAGTGAATATAAATCACCAAAGTTTAGATGGTGACAAAACCAATTTAATATTTTAATGTGACTTTTAATTATAAGGTTGAATATGATTAGATGTACTCGACGGCACTCGATGTACTTGTAATTTTGCCATTGTGTTTTTCATCTGCAGCTTGTAAACTTTTATCACGTTCCTCTATTCATTCTTTACGACTTTGACGGGTTTCAAAATTATTTTTGGTACTAAACGTCATCTTTCATCCTTGATATTTTTGTAAGAGTAGCATTTTTAGCATTTGCACATCAATGAATACACAGCCATGACTGAATATAAAAAAGAGATTTATGACGAACCAAAGCACAACGTTTTTATTTCGGCCAAGCAAAACTTTTTCCTTAAAGAAAGATTAATTACTTTATGCCTACATTACTATAATATTTTCAATTGCCTCATCATCCCCAAGAAAAATACTGGTCTGAGTTACAAATCATTTAAATTGGCATTTCGCACACTTGACTCACTCTGTTCAGCAGGAAAAAAACTTTATTTAATCCATGAAGGTCCCCTATATCTAGTAGACATAGGTAATGAAACACGTAATGTGCCATTACAGCCGGTGTAATGCCGTCATCTCTCAACTCAACTCGAGTCTTGCCATCGTCATCAACGATGAGACGATCACCGTTCCGCGCACAAATCTCCCACACACAATTATTACCTACTTATAAATACGAGAAAGGCAGCGAGATAACTCCGAAGGGGCACGACAATCCCAGCAAAGAGAGAGAGAGAGATTCCACCTATTCCTTAATTTCCTTCATGGCCCAAAGGAAACGTTTGGAAAAGAATAGAGTGGAAACGTTGCTTCCGTCACCACTCTACCAACATCAAAAGATTCGTGGTTATCATTGAAACACACATGTGCTCGCTCATACCTCACTTTTTCATGAAAACGATGTACAGATGACCTAATAACTTTCTAACGGACGCCTTAACTCGAGAGAGTGAGTCACATTCCCCTAAAGAGCAACGATGACATGGCATGTGCCGGCTACTTGGAAAAAAGTTCAAAAACTCTTTTCATCTTGTCTCAATTAGCCAAATTAAGTTAAACTATATGGCTTGTACAAGGGTGATTATGGGGTGCTTAAGAAGTCATAAAGACCAAGAGAAGGGGGGAACATGCAGTAATCTAATTCCATTTCAAAGAGAGACAACTGCCTGCTGCTGTGGTTGGTCGTTTCTTTTATTTCCATTAAACATATTTTAGCCTAATCTTTTTTACTATTCTATGGTAATATTGATAAAAATGACTTTAGCAAAGAAGTCACATCCATTTCATTCCGAGAGCACCGCGGCAACCAGCTGCTCCTTCACAAAAAAAACTTTTTGACTCAGCTCTAGTCACAAGGAGAGCCTGTATAGTTTCTTTTATTTCACTTGGCAAAAAAGTAATAAGTGTGGTGGTGCAATTATGCGGTGATGGTGGTGGCGGTGATGGCGGCAGCGGTTTTAGATTTTACTTCTTAAATGCCTCCTACCCATTTAAGTTACAGAGTTATTACACGATATTTTTGTGTGAGGATTAAAGATAAAGACTCTGGATGCACCCCTCTGCTTTGAAGCTATACAAGGAAATTATTATTATAATGAAATATGCAAAGCAGAGAGTAATAGGAAAAATACCGCCACCACTACTGCGGGTGAGTTGGGTGAGCTAACCTTAAAAGCTAAATCATTTTCTTTGACGAGGATTACTCAGAACGTCTCATGTCATAAGGGATAACATGATACACTCGGTCGCAAAATACAATTTCATATTTCCCTACACGCAAAATTGACTAGACAGAGTCGCTTTTTATTAGTGTTTTGAATGTGAAACGTTTTTCCCTGCGAAAGAAAAGGTTAAAAGTCTTTATATACTTGAAATAAATGAAAAAGTAGATAGCGCCTCTTTTATTTTTAGGATGGTTCCATGTATTTTTAAAACATGCCAAAAGTTATTTTGAGTGAACCGAATAGAGAAATACCGAAGAAAGTATCTATGTTCTACTCTACTATGTATTCAGTACTTGAGTTTTAGTCAGTATACCGAAAAGTACGAGGAAAAAAGACGCTACGGCTTCAGCTCCTCCGCCAAAAAAAACTTACACAATTCTTATTCTCCTCCGCCCGACTACTCTTCTCATCTTCCCTGACTCGGTTTGCCGGCAAATGGGAAGAAAGGAAATATAGGGATACGTTTCAGACAACAACTGTTCCTCTTGAGAAAATAAAAATGTTCTTTTCAACTTTTTCCTCTCTCTCTCTTTATGATTATGTACTTGGAGTACAAGTGCTATTACCTCTGATATTACACATTCAACTACATTTTACCGGCTTGTCCCACGTTTTTAAATTCAAACGTCGTTTTTTTTTCACAAAACTTTCTACAGTGCAATGTCAAGCTTAGAGGAGGATTTTGTCCCAATTTTTTTCGTCACTTTGAAACGCGTTAGACTTGATCAGTTATCCTCGAAAGGACTCTTCTCAGCCTATCCTCGTCTCATCTGCCAAAAAATATAAGTAGCTTTGTTTAACTTTTATGAGAGAGAAAAAAGTATATCTTGATGTTTTCCAAGGGAATCATAATACTCGAGTTTCAAGCTCATCAAACATCATATCCTCCTCAAACGCTCATTATCATCGTATTTCCACTTTCCTTTTCCGTCTCAACGAACGATGAACAGTTGCTCCGCTCAAGTATTCAAGGGAGCACACAAAGAAGACAAAAAGACCAGCCATTCTTTTCTCCCATATCCTTGTACAATCCTAATTTCATCTTTTCTTCCTCCTTTGGAATAATCTTTTTTTCCTTCCGAGGCGCACAGGCAACAGTGAAAAGCTAAAGGTATATCTGTATATAACAGTGAAAAGGGACGTAGAGAAAGAGAGATGTGAATACTACACTTTCTCCAAGATTACATTATTACGTTGGCTTTGGAAAACAGTTTGACATGCACAACGCCATTCAGCAGCAGGGCCAACCGAAGGGAAACGTGCATTATCCTCTTTTTTCATTCTTAAGTATTACAAAACTCCTTATTCCCTCGGAAAAAATACATTTTAAAAAGCAAAATACTACAGGGAAAGCTGGTCTTATCCCGAAAAAATACATCAAGCTTCGTTTATTGTGCGCTAAGGCCGACTTTAGTAGTAGGCATACAAGTCTCATACAAAACGAGAATATGAAGTCTACTATAGATGGAGAAGGAAAGTATAACCTTCAAAATCCAAAGTGAAGCTGGAAAAAATGAAGATGATGGTGGGACTATGCATGTATGTATATGTGGTGCAATATGATTTTTATTTTATTTTAGGTATATGTCCTCCCATATATAGCCATAATAATGATGATAATAATATCCGCAGCAGGAAAACTACGGTCGGTGATATGACGGCAGAATCACCGAAAAGAAGAAAATCTCTGAATCCAGTTCTTTTTAGGTACCTCCTTTTCCTCCTAAACTCCCTCATGCATATATAAGACTCAAAAAGGAGAAAGGAGTTAAAAGGGGAACGAGAAAAAGCCCTGGAAAAAATACAAAATGTGGGGCGAACACACAGAAGGAGGATGGAGCTTTCTCTCTCTCTCTCTCCTTCGTATCCTTTATTTCTCATCCTCATCATCCTCCGAAAGAGAAAAAAGCTGAAAAATGTTCTTATAGTAATTTTTCCCTTTTCCAGAATCACAAGCAGGAGAGAGAGAGCAGCAGTGGCAGCAGCGTCTAGCAAGAATAGGACCCAACACAACATAACAGCAGTTCACTTCACTCTGCAAAAAAAGTTTCTTTTTTTGCGGCTCAGCGAAGCTCCAAAATGCTGCTGATGTTGATGATGATCCAAACTGTGCCTTGGATGCTCCTTGCAAACTTAAATGTCAAATGCCACAGTAGTTGGCCAAGTTACATAAGAATAGAGAGAAAAAACGAAGCTCCTCTCCATCTCCCTTCTCTCGGCACCGTTGGGTTTGCTCCTCTCTCTCAGCTCTGCTCAAGCTCTTTCTTGTATATATATATCTATGCCCAGTTTAATGTAATACGAGCTTGCCAAAAAAATGCTCAGTGTGTGTGTCTCTCTACACACACACTTCTCATTTTCTGCTTTTTGGAAGAAAAGAAAAGAGATTGGAAAAAGTGGATGGTGGAAAGGGAAAAATGTGTGCTTCTATTCCCAAGAATGCACTCGTGAAAGGAAGAAAAGTTCTGAGGGTATCACTTTTTTATGCATGATTCTCAAAAAAATCATAATGTGGTCCCAAGGGAGAAGCAGGAGAAATAAATGGGAAGGAGAACACTTGTATTAGTACTGGTCCGTTGCCAGCACTACATCATTCACAAGCACATAAATTTTGCCTCCACCGTCTCAAAGCTCTGTGTGTACTTTTTTTTTACACTTGAGCACTTGATCATCTTCATGTGTTGGAACAAAGAATTTGTGTATTTGTATTATAAAACAGATAATCACTGATCATAATTTTCTTTGAGCCTACCTTTGCTTTGTCAAGGGAAACAAGGGAAATATTAAAAAACTTGCGCGCTTTCTCCTGCACCGTACTTACTTTTAGCGATGGAGCAAAGGGAGAGAAAAATTGTAAAGTGTCTGCTTGTGAAACAACAAGGACACGAAACGACTTTCACCTCATTTGTCATTCCACTCACGACATTACTTTATCTGCTCTTTTTCTCCCTTTCCTTGGGTCGTCTCTTGTTTCTGGTGAAAGCAGGAGAAGAGACGGGGAACGTGAAAAGGAAAACAGAATAGCCCTGGTATACCTTTAATAAGAACGGTAATCGTAGAAAATACGAGAATCGCGTATATAATGCAACCTTACAATCAGGTCAGACCATTACTAATATGGGACATGTGTCTAGAAAAAGACCGCAGAGAGCACGGACACTGGAGGAAAGAATAAAGTCACAATGTACATACAAATACATTCATAACTTGTGTATGCCACACAGCGGCTCGTGATAGGGACATGCTCGCAAGGAGAAGAGAGCTCCTGCTGCAACTCATTCAAGTCGGCAGAAAGAATTCACTCAGATAATCATTTTCCTGTTCTTAAATCATCATTATATCGCTCCTTCAAGTAATCTTTAGCGTCATGAAGAGAGGACGTGAAGAAATAAGAAATGGGAGTGTAACTGATCTACCCTCATACATGGATTCTTCTTGTACGGAATCTTGCCTTCCTTTAGGATGACTTCTTTTTTTTAAAAAAAAAGAAAAAAAACTTTTAATAATAGAAGTCCAAACTGGTAGGAAATTTACAACAGGCTTAAATCCTTACCTTTAGGACTTTTCAGAGAAAGTTTTAAACCCATTTATTTCTTTTTCTTGGCGGAAGGAACACAAGAAGAAATTTCATAGACGAAACGAAAAACTTTCTTTGTGCTTATAATGGTAGACCTTACAGGGCTTTGAAAAGGAATAAAAGTCCAATATTACATTTTTTCTTTTCCTATTTCGAAGTAAAAAACTTTTTTTCAAACTTTTTCCAAAAGGAAACTCATTTTTTGTGAGAATTTGAAGTGTTGAAGGGGTAAAGCTACCATCTTATTTGAAAGGAAAGGGTGAACTTGATCATGATGATAAGTGCTTTCACTTGATTCTTCTAAAGCATGTGATAATACGATGGTCACGAAGATGATCCTCTTTGGAATAAGTCAAACGATGACGACAGCAAATCCTCCAACCTCCATTTTTTGAAGTAGGTCAGACCCAGGGAGGAAAAAAATAGTTTCCTCACTTGGCATCCTCACCAACAAATTGTCATTCCATTTTTGGAAAAAGCACAGAAAAAGTCAAAAAGTTCATAAAAAGCACTCAGGCGGGACGATTCTCAGGGCATCAGGTAGAGTCTAAAATGGCGCACTTGAGCTATTCGGATGACATTGAATTCGAGTAAAACAAAATTAGTATTTTTGGTATTTTTAGGTCCATATATCGTACGTAAAAAAGACTATCACTTAAAGGTTAAAAGAAAGGAAGGAAGTAGTGTCGTGTTTGGAAAAGGAAGGAGAGTGAGATAGAGGAGAAAAGAATGACGTCATTGAAGTCATCATGTGCGACAAGCAAGGGGAACATTGACGTCATTCCTTGCGATACTGATGATGCATGCATGTGAGAAGTATGGAGCAATAAGCTACATAGAGGAAATCCAACACTGCGTCTAAATGTATGGACGGTCCTATTATGCACCAAAGCACCATGCAATGCATTTCATCATCGCACTTTTTTCCCAATCTTCCCGAACAAACAATCATTACTTCAGACTTACATAATATTGAGTTACTAAAATTTATACTCATTTCCAATATTTATTGCATTTTGTAAGAAATTTAAGAACGTTTTTTCCCTACCACATCTCAGCAACCAAGCCGGTTAAATTTCATCAGATATACATATACAGAGACTAGAAGCATTTTTCTAGAATAAGACGAAACGCGAAAAAAATGTTCTTCAACTTGGTATGCTTTTGCTTCTGCTGCTGTATTTTTTTCTGCTGAGAAGATGATATTGAGGACAGTCATGCGCTCATAGACCTTTTACTCTGCTTTAGCAAACGGGAAAAATCCACTCCGAGAGAAACCGAACTTCACCGTCGTCATCATCATCGTCACCGTCATCTATAGCTGAACTTATGCTGTAACGGCAATGGCACGGACGGACGGCGGTCGGACGAAGGAACAGTTTTTTCACATTGGCATTGACACAGTCAGCAAAAAAATTGTGTTTCCGACACTATATAACTTTGGAGAAAGGAGAGAGACTCTCGCTTTCCGAGAGTGGATTGCATTAGACCAACTAGCGGCATCTCCAGAAGCTCAGAGAAAGCCACAAAAGGTTTTCAAGAACACTGGGAATTCGTGACTGCAGCAGCGGCAGCATGAGACATCAGAAGAAATGCAGAGAGAGGAGTTAATTTTCAAAGAAGAGAGACAGAAATTTGCAGAAAATAATGTATATTTTTACAAAGGAAAAAATCTGTTACGCAGGGAATGAGAAAGAGAGTGTATCTACTTGATGTGGATACAAGTTAATGTAGTCGTCGCTCAAAACATTTGTATATTTTTCCTGTAAAATATTAGCATTTTCCTTAGCTTCCTTTTTGAAGAAATATATGTAAATCAGCCGTGGAAAGGCAAAAATGCGAATGTGACTAATTTCCTCTTTTCAGTGAAAAGAATGGAATGCAAACGTCAGCGTTTTTTCTTGTCCTTCTGACTTTTGAGTCGCTATATGCTCACTAATGATCGTAAACACTTTTTTTGTTTAGAAGTTCACTTTGGGTCTCGTGTTCGGAGAAATGCTAGTCAAAATTTCAGATGATGGATTGTGTTTACATTTACAACTTCAAACGAGGACGAGACATGAAGTAAAAGTGCAAGTTGGAAAGAGCAAAATGAAACAGTGCACAAAAAGTAAACTGATTACGTGGTTACTTTACTACTGCATACGCTCGGCGCGTGTTTCAAATTTTTGAATACGCAAATGTCATATGTTCGGGTCATCCCGAAACACTTTTTTGTCCAGTAAAGACCTGCTTTAAATTTTTGAATGTTTTGCGCTTTTGGAGCAAAACAGACTTAAGCCTTCCTTTAAAAAAAATCTAAATCAACCTGCGCGACTCTGCATTAAGATCACTTATGCATAATTAAATTACCCTTTTTTAATGCCGGAGCACGACTTCCCTTCAAAGCAAAATCTCTCATCAAAATCCCTTCTTTTGTGCTTCACTTCCAGACACCGTCTCGTTTGCCTTGGCTAAATGGCTTCGTTTTTTCCAATGAATGCGAAGCTGTAATATGAAAAAAAGTCTTTTAATGGAGCTAATGGCTATTTAATCCCAGAGAGGAGCGTCACCGACGCATCAAAGCGTTTAAAATATGCACGAGCTCCTTTCAAAAGGATTTTGGATAAATCGTATTTATGAGGACATATTCCATATCTTTTCATCGTTCCACGACTCTGTAAATTCGGAAAAGCAAAGCTTCCCGGCTTCATTGACTTACTCTGGCACACATCAAGGCAATCAGTTGATCCTTTGAGAAGCAGTAGTGGAGAAAATCAAGACATCAAATTGTGAGTGAAGGTCGATCTCAAAAAAATAAATACATATATTTGATATCCTAAAAAGGAAGCTATCCCATGCTGAAAATCTTTTGTCTCTGGAATTATATGGCATAATCGTATATTATTACATTACAGGCTGACTCACCAAAATCCCTCTCTCTCTCTCCTTTGTTTTTTTCTCATTATCCTACACGCATCAAACAAAAAGCTTTTGGCATAATATTACTTTGTTTTTTCTCATTATCCTACACGCATCAAACAAAAAGCTTTTGGCATAATATTATCTTTCGCAAATAATGAGTTTGGGATATCCATTAGAGATGATGTCCAAAAGACGAAGACCGTGCAACCACAAATACTACATATGGATAGATACACACGCAAAAAAACTTTTTCATGAAACTGACAAATGGGTAAATCAAATAATATCTAGAATGTCAGAAGAGTAAACACAGTAAAAGAAGAGAAACAAGTCGGTTACTGGGTTGTTTCCAAACAGCTTCCAAAGAATACTTTTTTTTGACTCCATCACCACAAGCTTTGCTTTTTAAAAGAGTAAAAATCCTCTTCCATGCATTAGAACAACAATCGTTTCATCAAACAATGGGTTAAGACTATGTGACAAGGCAATCGGGGGAAAACGAAGACATACGCCAATGTCCAGAGAAGAAGAAGAAAAAATCTCGCATGTAAGCCTTCTTCTGCATAGAGATGCTGCATCCCTGGTTGACTGACTGAGTCTATGTGTGCTGTGTGTAGTAATCCTCTTAGCCATTTTAACTTTTCCAAATCCAGTAAGAATGGAGTTGAGCAAGTTTGTTATTTGCAAAAACTCTCTTCTTTGCCTAGTGTTAACGCATTTATTACTCAAGGAATGGACAAGAAAACTCACTTCGACTCAAATAGAAATGGATTTTTTTCTTGATCCCTTTCATCCATAGTTTACTTTATGGGCTCTTTTCAATGCTCCCCTTTTACTACCACTTTTCATACTATAATTCTTCCCCAAAGCCAGCAAATTTTGCGAGCAAAAAAAATTGCAGGAATGTTTTCTATTGTTCCTTCAAAATAATATGGGTCTATGAATCCCATCTCGGCATGAATATTAGA
Source organism: Seira sanloemensis (assembly GCA_027743915.1). Classification (NCBI taxonomy): domain Eukaryota; kingdom Metazoa; phylum Arthropoda; class Collembola; order Entomobryomorpha; family Entomobryidae; genus Seira; species Seira sanloemensis. Next base: position 18,337 of record JAHZMY010000002.1, read on the forward strand.
TAAGATGAAAGGAAAGGAGGCATAAAGGTTATTTTGGCTTAAGTCAAAAAGTCTCTGCTTGGAGCGTAAAAAAATTATATTTCTCTGCTTCTGCGTTTTTTTCTCATTCCCAAGCTTCTCTTTAAAAAAAGATGTGCTAATAGATTGGCTTGATATGGCCCAAGAATGAACAATATTGTCTGTGATGTTATGCAATGTAAGTGCTTACACATCCTCTCGTTTTTTTGGACAAATAGAATGCTCACACGGAGAATACAAATCGGTTCAGCTTTCTTGCTTCTTAACTTGATCAACATTTTTAAGCAGGGCTGAGGCAGACTAAAAGAAACATTAAGCTATGAATTATGGATACAGAAGACAATCCTTTTTCCCTTTCCCTACTACTCGCCCGCAATATGGGAAACTGAAAAAATAAGAATCCCATTTCGTTTATTTAATAGAAAGCAACATATATAAAAAATCTATACATTTTTTGGCAAGCACGCCACTTTTCGTGCTACCCAACGATGGAGAAAAGAACAGAATGGCAGAAATTATATTGGATTTGGATTCCGTTCTTGTTCAAACAGCGGGATATCATATGTCCGTGTATTAAACAGCCTTTTAAACGTGCTATAAACGGTTTCATAGAATTTCCTTAACAAACAGGATTCGCCATGTTCCAACAACAACAACAACTTGTGCATTATCACAGTCGTGAATGATTCATTGAACAGACCTATCCCACAAAAACTCTTCTGGGGGTCAGTATCAGCAATTACCTATATTTACCCTGTTGCCGTTTCTTAAATACTTTACAGCCGCAGGCACCAAACACCGTCATCATTATCATGTATCATGTTTGCTCATTAATCCCAACTCTGGCATTAAAAATTTTCCATGCTCTTCCAGATGTGAACAAGAATCAACTTTTGCTGGTAAAGCTGGATGGGGATTATGATTATGATGAGAGGGATACACAACAGAAATATATATATACTAGTATACCCAGTCTGTCTACGACAGAACTAACTCTATTTAAAATTTAGGTGCAATATCTTCTCGTTCCCTTAATTGACACCTCTCATATTTTCTTTG
>JAHZMY010000003.1:0-10696 GCA_027743915.1 Seira sanloemensis
CCTACGACTTGTTTGGATTTTCTTCAAATTGGGGGATTGGTGGGGTTAACCAGGAAATAAGTATTTATTGAGACTACCGAGAACACGTGCGCTTATTTATTATGATCAATTTACTGATACACATATTTTTTTGTTCTTGAAAGCTTACGAAAGCTTGAAAGCTTGAAAATTAATTAATGGAAAAGACCATTAATGACCAAAATTACTATTTTACTAATTAAATAAAAATGAGCCAATTAGAAAACACTGGTTACCAATAGTTACAACATGACCTTTTCTAATTAAGCATCATATAAGGTAAGATTACACGTTATCTTCAATTTAGCTAAAGTGTGCTTGAGACAAAGGACCTATTGCAGTTTTTTCCTATTTATCATTTAAAACACAGCTCTTTAATGCAAATGTAGTTTTAGGACTTTCAAATCTCCAAAATCAGCTTCTTTCGATATCAGTTTTTGAGTTTGGTTTTTGGTTGTCATAGCAACGTGTCAAAATCACAAATTATGTTATATAAGATACAAGTAAGGCAAGTAGGAATTTAATTTCATGTATAACATATATCAATCTAATTTTCCTTAATTATTCTCAACCCTTCAAATTAATTTAAAATCTAAGACCAGTTTGCACATCTACGTTCTGAGCTTTTTCGAATGACACCTCAACCACCTCCCAATGACCAATCGTTGAAAAGTTTTGTTTGTTACAGAGTTACGGTATTATATATATGATTTTCACGGTTCGTAAGGAGTTTTCTACTTATTGCTTAATTTGAAAACAAGGTTAAACTTGTGACGCACTGCACATCCTTTTAACATCAGTGACTGCTACTCCTTTTAATGCTGCATCTGACGGCTTCTCCTGTCCACAACAGAAAACTAATAAATAAATAGTCCAACAGAAAAACAACCGGTAACCGCCAGCGGCCTTGGACCCGTTTTCTCAAATATCTTTGCCATCACCCTCGCTTTTCTTATTGGTATCACTGGAGCGACCTTCTCGTAATAATTCTTTCCAAGCGTCCACCATCCTAACCACTCCCCGCTCATTTGAACCCTCCACATCGTCTCCATTAAAGAGTGCAACTTTTTCGCTCCCAGAGTCACAGACACGAACCTGGTCTCCGTAAGCATGATTTTTTCAGACGTCTTCATTCTCTTCAAAAGCGGCGCAGTCGTTCCCAAGAAAAATTCTTCCTTTGTTCACAGGTTCATCTTATCATATTAACATGATAACCGCATAATTATCTGCCTCAGCTCTTGTGTTATCCGTTGCAATAACAGCTTGCTCCAATTAGTCAGCTGGGGTCTTCTTGAGCAAAGTTGTAGAATCATTTGCCACCTCGCCATTTTCTTGACCTGAATATCATTTCCTCTTTTATCTTGTGTAAAGCCTTACGCTTAAGCCAACACACAGCGGTATTAGCCTTGCACTCGAAAGGTTGACTGGAGTGGTCGTAAACTATTGAGTGTGATTTAGATGAGTAGCCGGGATAATTTACTTTGTCATTGTTCTCTTTTGAATTATGAATATAACTTATGTTGTTCCGTTTGCAATAATAATACTATAGTAATATGTTATATAAAGTTCTATTTGGCCTTGCTTCTGGTGTATTTAGCATTGCGCTGTGGTGTTGTCATCGAGAAATCTGACTTGTATCCCGTAACAGTTGAACTGGGCATTCTTGTGAAAGTTGAATTTAATAAAATCCCCTTTACCTGATTATACCCCACGCTTATACTATCGTGAACTTGTTCATGGCCAGCTAAGTAATCATGGCAGCCAACCAGATCCTGGGAAAGCGAGTTGTGACATCTTTTGTCATCATCTAATGAAAATAATTTCTTGACTGCTTTCTTAATAGGGAGCTTACCGTCACTTGCGGCGTTATCCAACATGATGCGTTCATTTTGGAAAAAAATATTGAAGTTTTGTACTTTTTGTTTTTAGGGATCAAATAAAGTTAGATTCTGGGGAGTTTCTAGGGTATTATGTAACAAAGGAGTATTGCTTGAATAGATTATGAGATTGAGGGCTAAATGACTTCTGACCTGGCTCGTATTGCATGATTGTACAATAAGAGCTTGAAATATTTAGGGACTTGAAGTCCGTGCGGAGTAGACCTTTAGCACGGACAACTAAAATTATTAGTATATCCACGTAGTGTAGTTACTACTATGACTCAAAATGCCTCACAATCGTTAAAGCAGCGAATTGGAAAGATCTTTAATAAGTATACCAATTAACTAGTATTACCAATTACTAATTAAATAAAAAACCTGCTAACTAAAAAACACTAATAAAGACATTCTTTTAAAAAAACCGGAGGAAAGTTTGTTGTCTATAAATGTCTTCCAAATTTTGTACCGGTGTAAACCGAAAAATTGTAATCGTACTTTTGACCTGGCTCGTATTGCATGATTGTACAATAAGAGCTTGAAATATTTAGGGACTTGATGTCCGTGCGGAGTAGACCTTTAGCACGGACAACTAAAATTATTAGTATATCCACTTAGTGTAGTTACTACTATGACTCAAAATGCCTAACAATCTTTAAAGCAGCGAATTGTAGAAATCTTTAATAAGTATACCAATTAACTAGTATTACCAATTACTAATTAAATAAAAAACCTGCTAACTGGAAAACACTAATAAAGTCATTCTTTTAAAAAACCGGAGGAAAGTTTGTTGTCTATAAATGTCTTCCAAATTTTGTACCGGTGTAAACCGAAAAATTGTAATCGTTTCCGTAACTTTTTGCTCGTCACGTGTGGTACAATTCGTTGGAGTAACGACCTGACGACGTCATTGTTGTCTCACGTGTCAGAACGATGAAAGGAAAACGTGACTTTTATTTGACAAGTAATTTGCTGGCAACTTGACAATATCACTCCCAAACTTAAATATGTACCTGTGAAATAACAACAGGCTTTTAAACTAATGAGAAATCACTTAACGATATGACGCTTTCATAACATAACGATATCAAATTCCAATTCTTTTGCAGTAAACACTTTATCAACGGCGGCCACAGCGCGATGGTAAACTTCACATGTGCACTGGTGGCTTCAAGATACCTTCAGCTCGCTGAAAGTTAAGCAAAAACCAAGATGCAGTTGGTCAAGGAAACAGTTTATCAAGAAGCAGTGTGTAATCAGCAATTCGGTTTGCTTGACGGTGTCCTGGATTTCATAAATAACCTACATTGCTCTCAATGCTTCAGTGTGGGAGATCAAGCTTGTAATAACTAATGATAAAAACCCTGAACCCAAGTAGACGTTAAAAATGGCTCAGAAAGACACGAAGTTTTCGGTATTTAATTCCACTACCCTCTGGTTTGCTTGCCTTATAAGCGTCAGCTCCCAAGCCGAGGTTAGCTTGACCCAATTCACGAGTCCATTTGAACACTGCCATGTAACAATCACAAACTTCAAGAATGTGGACTTCAGTCCATTTGCAGTGCCCGTGGTTCTCCGGCAGTACAGTTGGAAGTTTCACAGCCAAGGTCAGCAGTCAGGATTGGTTCGAATTCCTGTCAATGTTGCGTTTCCAAACCTTTCGGTGTTTTTTAACTTCACTTTCGATCAGCTGGAGAATCATAAGATCAAATGTCCACATTCTGGGTTAATCTATCCCGGTAGACTTTTCTCTTGGGGAGGAAGACATGCATGTCTTCAGCTACATTTTTTGACACTGTCCAGTGCATCCAGACAGTGGAGTTGTGAGGTTCAAATTGACCTGTTTCCAGATCCACGTCTGCTTATTCACACAGAAAGGGGTAAGTGGAGAGGATTTCTGCCCGTTTTTGAAAAAGCCCAGTTTGTTTGGCGGCAAAACGTAGTTCCGAATGCCATTTGGACTTTCCTCTTTCTAAATTACACACGAGTCGTGGCCAACCAAACTGTTTGGGAAGTCATGTCCTGGACGCAGTTCTACTTGTTTCATGAAATTTACAGGTAATGCTCATTACAAAGCCTACAATTCATGACGCCTTCTGCAGCCAATTTAAATTAACTTGTTGATCGTCAAACGTTGTTACAGTATACAAAGCTTTAATCGACCTAGCTTTGTAGTGCTTGTGACGCGAGCATATGGCAGCCTGGAACCTGCTCAGGTGTACCGGATTTGGCATTGCAGGCATTGCTATCATTTGGAAAAAGCAAAACTAAGTAAGAAAAATGAAAATGTAATTGAACTATTTTTTCAAATATAACTATAGGTAGGTTTGAGGATGATACACGCAATAGAAGGGGCATGGGTGGAACTTACCCTTACCAATTCGAAATTTAAGGTCACAGTATATCGCAATTCCGATACAATAGTAGGATAAGGCTTTCCCCGAAATGCCCCCGCGCGTCGTTTATTTTTCCGCGGAGCCTGAGTTTGAGGTTGGTCATATATATTCTTCACTCAAGTTTATGCTCCGCCGAAACGTGTAAAAAGTCCGCCATTTCTGCTATCGCAGGTAAAAGCAAAAAAAGTTTACAAACTTTTCGTGCTCCAAATGTTGCATAGCTCGCGCAATAGAAAAGGCAAGAGAGAAATTTCCCCGCAATTCAGAAATTTGCCGTTATAGGATAGAGACAACCGCAGTCCAAATACAAAAGGGTGATAGGGGTTTCCCCGCAGTTTCAACGCAACTTGTTTTTCGTTCCACGGGCTGTGAGTTTGAGGTTTGTAATTAAATGAAATCTAAAATGTAACTAAAATCTTTTCTCTGCTAAAACTCGTAGTATGTCCTAAACAAGGTAGACAAATAAGTAAAGGGAGCATAGTTTGGAATGCTGCGTGCAACCCAACCTATTTTACTACATGGTATTTAAATTCGATTGTAGACTTACGCTTTTTTTGACGCTTGTAGCGGCGTTCAATCAAACAGAAAAAGTGAAAATTAGACATATGTCAATGTATTTAAAAAGTGATATATGGTAACCGTTCGTGTACTCACCAATGGTATTTGCAAATATGTTTTCTAGTGCTTAGCATTAACTGTGTTTATGATTTTTCTAGACTTCATTCACTCCGATTCTGGAGAATCGCCAATTAAATTGCAGCCATTTCTCGCGTATATTTTGCTGAGCAAGATTGATCGTTTCAAACTCTTTAAAATTTTAAGGAGCCTGACAAGCAAGCTGACATCGGATGTCAAAATTCCTTGGCGCGCTGACGATAGTATGCCAAGTAGCGTTAGGTTGAATTGGGTCAACAAACTTTGCATGTCGTCAAGGTCTATGACACTCGCCGAGGCGTTGAACCACTCCAACTTGGCTACAATATATCTTTTGGTTTTTCAAGAGTTTGTTATGCAAAATCACACAATTTCTAACGCCAACGTATATTTCGGATCTGGACTGGAATCTCTATTTAAAATCCAGTTTTCTGATTGCCGCGGAAATATGCCCGTCAAAGTTGAGTTCGACTTTCTGAACACTTACATGTTTTGGGAAGTCGAGGTAAGTATAACGGACAGGGAAAACATTGGTGTCACTCTGGCGAGCGACCTAGACTGGGACAGACTGGGTTTCGTGAGCTGTGGTGCCCCCGAAAGTACTCAAGTCTCCTTTGCAGAGCTAGTCCGGATCTTTGATTCATACACGTGGACGCTGGTGTTTGTCCTAATGGTATTCATGTTCCCTATCATGTCGTACTTGGTTGAGGACTTTAGTTTGACTCAAATGTTGGCAGGTATGGACACGTTAAAAACACAGAGTTGTGAAGCCACGAGAACGTTATAGAAAAAGGTTTAATCGGCTTTAAATTCTCAGGTCGAACAAGCTTCAAGCAACTGATCCGCTCAGTCACTGGCGCAGACTTCACTCGGTCCTTGAAACTCGTCTTAGAACAATTAAGTTTCAAGCCAAATCATTATCTCTCTGAGATAAATTAGACATTTGCTCATTTTTAATACCTCGCAATTCATATATTTTACAGGGTGACCCATTCATAAAAGATCATACAAGGAAGGTTTCCCTGCGCTGGGTGATCAGTTCCTTGCTGCTCTCTGGAATTGTGATCAGCAACGCCTACAAAAACGAGAACGTCTACAACATCATCGCACCGCGTAAAAGGCTGCCTTTAACTAACTTTTCTCAGCTAGTACAAGATAACTTCGACGTCTTCACGAGGCTTGAAGAGCTAACTCTACGACATGCCATCTTCTTTAGCAATCATTCCGGGGAATCTGCAGCAATTTACTTTTACGATTCACATTTGATTCAGTCAAATCACATGGATGGGCATTACGGAGGAATAATCAGCAGCGAAGCCAAATTGCAGCTTGACAAAATTGCCAGTGGAAATATAAGCACGACAATGCAAAAGCTGATGAGTGGTATTAAAAATATCTCTAGGTTATATCCTGAGGCTGTTCAGTTTGTTAAGGAAATCAATTATAACCGTACATACCCAAACGCATTCTACTGGAGGGACAAACTTGAGGAAAAACAATGGAGCGCTATGCATTCAAAGCTGATGGGATGCAAGAAAAATGCCCTTCTGGTGCCCCAGTTACAATGCATACGACACGCAAAGACGATTATGCGACAGGATCCCGTTCGGGCTGAAAATGTGTACACAGGAACAGAATTTCTGCCACTCAATCAACATGGAATAATACTAGAAGGCAACGTTGAACCGAGCATTGAGCACAGGATGACGGCAATGCGAGAGAATGGAATTTGGCGAAAGTGGAAGAAGCTGTTGGTGGCAGAGGCTTTTGTGACACCTGTGTATATTATTTTTGACCCTCCCAGCTTTTGGGGAAATGCGCAGGTGATATTTCTCATCGTTATTTGTGGCAATGCATTGTCGCTGGTGATATTTCTTGCCACCGAGATTAAAGCGTTACACGCCATTTTCAGATTGGCCAAACGTATTGCAATCAAAAATGGCGTTTGGTTGATCAATACAGTATCCAAAGTTGATCTGATTTGCAGAGAAAAATTCTGGAAAACCGATGGCAGAGATGCAATAATATGTCGAGGTATTAAGTTGAAGCAGTCTGTGGGCTGGTTTGGCACTTAAAAAATATGCAAACAAATTAGAACAAAAATCCATACTGCAAATAGATGAGACGCCGTACCGGTCCATGGACTGGCCAAAGATATCCGGCGTTTGCTAAACGTTTTTACAATATTGTTGGAATTAGTAATAATACCATTAATGCATACTATAAAAGCCCAAGGGCTAACCGACGAATATTTTTTAAGTTGCAAATACAGGAGGATTTGAGCATGTAATAGAATTTACAATTCGCTTTCTGTAGAAATATTTGCAAATTTTGAATGCACCATCGCTTGTAAGTGCGAATTGCGTCAGAATTTAGAATCTGCTTTAAGCAGAAACTTTATACTTTTATGTTCGCTGTAGGAGTTAGGATCTGGCTTTGGAAAAACGACTACAATCCTGAAAGCAAATACAGTTTTAAAATTAGAATAATTATTGCAGGCATTCTGAAATTATTACGGCTTTCGAAATGTTCGAGAATATCAAAATTGTTCTACTTCAGTTGGTACGTACGGTTACAATAATCGATAAAAATAGGAGTTGTATTGATTGTGTCGCATTGTGAGCCAAATAATGGCTATAAAAATTATGTATTTTCCACTGTCAAAATATCTTTGTTTTCCTTTAGCTTCTGAAGGTAGTGGCCAGTGCCACCAACCAACTTTTTGTGTAACTTTTAGGGAAAATTAATAGATAGCCAGGTGGATGCGGTGGACGACGTCTTTTGCCTCGTGTTGCTGACGTGTCCATCCACTTTTCACATTTTTTCCATGAGGCTTTCAACCTCACTTCTCAGCTAGAGTTTCACAGGGAATCAGCTCCCTTTCTCTTATGTAGTAGTCAAATCCCATAAGCTTGTCATAGCAGGGAAAAAACTTGTAATTGTTCTCGTCGTAGAAACCTAATTGCCAGTTAGTTTAAAGTCCCTATCAGGGCAATTTCAAATCAGTTAATTCATCAATTTGTGTGTATATGTGAGTTATCCGGATTCTGTGTAAATAAAACTCAGCCCTTTTTTGTTCTCTACAATAAATGTGAGTTTGTGACATAGCCTTCGAACGCTTTATTTCACGCATTTGATTGAACAGTTAGTAAGTGCTTTCAGTGCTCATCCTTCATCTCATCAGTCACTGAAAAGAAGCAGGCATATTCCACGATTATCCCTGATCCCGCGATGCGAAACTGGCCTTTTGATACAGGACCTCATAAATAAATTTTCTCAACGGAGTTGAGTGGCGATCCGAAGACTTTTTGAAACTTGTAACGGTCTCTAACCGCTTAAAACGCCACAGATTGTATGGATTTATTATACTTCATATATTTAACATTAAAACTTCGTGCGAACAATATGAACAACAACAAAGGCTTAAATGGGGATGCAATTAAGGATGATTTTATTTTATATTAATTTCCTGTCGTGTTAACTTTCCTTTGTTTGAAATCTGTATTTATCTTAAGAAGGTGGTAATAAACAACCAATATACTATAAATAGTGCTCAAACAATTTTTGGTTTGAAACAACCAGGCAATCCAATAGCAGTTTATTTACACTTCTGGTATAGTTTTTTGAACAAAATATGTGTACACCCATTTTTCTATTCGTAGCTATATGCATAGTGAAGCCAGAGACCAAACTAGTTATGCTGTGGATCCTGGAAGTGTCACACGATCCTGTGCTTTCCAAACCTTACTGCAAATGCGTAAGCCATCAAAGCCATGTATCAAATAAAGCAATACCGCTGTTTTGTGGGCCAGTCAATTCAAAACAGGATTCTTAGACTGGTGCCATGGGAACACTGGCCTATCACCGACTCGCGTAATTGGCAAAACAGGTGATATGGTATCAATCAACCTGCAGTTTGGGTGATGTCTCTGTATATTGTCTCGGCGGCGGCAAGTTTGTTGACGTTGTAACATGGTCATAGTGCCGCGTTATACGGCATCACTGATGTAGCCGTTTATGACAGCATCTCTCCAACTGGTTGGCAAAAGTCTTTACAATTGAGTTTGTTAAAACGTGCGTTCCTAGAGCCGTTAATCAAAATTGACTAGGCACTTAAATATTGAGAATAGTTTGGTAGGAAATCGATGTATCGAATTTTTTGTACGAGTATTTTGTTAGTACCTAGGATCATGCTTTTAGCGAAATTGTTCAGTTTGTTTTGCAAGCCAAAGACTAAAGTACAGGTTCAAGTCAGTATTAAAAAAGCATACCGAGCGGAATGATGGCATTTGTCCTGAAACTCTTTGCTCTCATATCTAGCTTTGACCTTGTACTATCCCTCAACTTAGCAGATAGTGTGAACTTGAACAAATTTCTGAACCCACTAGAATCCTGTCTTATAACCATCACAAACTTTGAAAACCCACACTTGTCCCCATTCGTCGTCCCCATTATTCTTAGGCAATATACCTGGATTACACCTATGAAACGGCGTGCTGATGGTGTGGTCAGGCTACCCGTCCGGGTGAATATGCCAAGTATTGACGCACTGTACAACAGAAGCTACAGGGATTGGTGGAATGGAAAAGTAAAATGTCCGCATTCGAGTCTGCTTTCCACGGGCTTTCAGTCGAGTAGCTTCTGCGTTCGCCTTAAATTTGTAAAATTTGCAAGCAAGACAAAACCATGGATTTGTGAGGTCCAGGTAGACCTATTCCCCCATCCACGACTGTTAACCCATACGGATCGAGGTAAGCGCAAAGGATTCACTTCCGTCTTTGCAAGGGATGATGGAACAAAACGTGACCAATTAGGTGTGGTCTGGACGTTTCTATTCCTAAATATAAGGGAGGCTAGCAACAGGACACTTTGGCAATCCACAGCTTGGTCGCAGTACTACACCTTCCTTGATGTTTACGAGTACTTGCAAAAACCTTTTTTAATATTGATGAAGGAATTTAAATTTATAAGGGATTAAATACGATTTTACAAAATGACCCTACAACGTTAATTTTTATGTTTCCAGCGTAGGAATTACAAATAGAGAGAGTTTTGTGGTACTTGCTCATGCAGCTAACCGAACGATTCTGCCTGAGAAGGTTTATCGAATCAAAATATGCAGGCACTGTTACAATGGCAAAAGGAGTAAGATTGGTAAGTAAATTTTAAATCCATATTGTTATCCGTATTGTTAACAATTTCAAGGGGAAACATTTCAAACAGGAAAACTTTTGTGATACAAATATTTAGTCCTAAGCTTGTCTTAAACCCAAATAAGAACAAAGATTTATTTGCAATAGAAAATCGATATCATTGTGGTAGTACGTGTCTTAGCGGATTTTCAATTTTACATATTTTTTTTCAAACGCTCACATTCAATATAGAAACATCCAAGGTTATTTTTCCATGAAACCCGGCCACCACAAATGCAATTTGGCTTATTGGAAAGTTATTGGAATTTTTTAAAGCTACGCTTATACCTTTTTTATGTGAAAGAAAAAGGGAAGCTCTATGCGGCATAGGAAACCGGAACTAAATCATCTCTATTATGAGATAGTTATACCTATGGCTAAAAATTTTCCAAACGTCTCCACCACTCGTGCTTTTTTTCTTGCGGTGGGTGGTTGGGTGGAAAGAGCGGGGGACGGAAAAGCATAAAAATATTTTCGGAGTTCGGAGGATGTGTTTAAAGCACAAACTTGTCGGAACGTGTTTGCTGCGTATCTTACAATGCTATATGCATTGCATGGG
>JAHZMY010000004.1:0-12459 GCA_027743915.1 Seira sanloemensis
GTGTTCACATGCACGTGACCTGGGGAAGAGATGAGATGTGTGAGAGTGAGAGGACCGTGAAATATGATGGTTGCGTGATAACACTCTCAGAGTGTAGTTTTAGTAATGTTGGCCGAAGAAAAGTAGGAAAACGTGTTCCCACTTTTTTCCAGAGGGAGAGAACGAGATTCGCCAATTTTTTTCGATGATGTCAAAGGAAATTGTTTACGGTAGAAGGAAAACTCTTGTGATGCCACTATGCCACAGGATGAAATACTGGGGAAATGGTCCGAGTGAAGAGATGAAAACTGCCATTTTAATTAGGTACATAGGGGATTGGCATTACCGAAAACCAGAAAATGTTACTTTTTTGTACTCGGAATAACACTAATTCTCTATGAAGTGGGGTAATTTGCAGCAACATAGCTTTGTGAAAAGGGTTCTTGAAGCAATGGGGTAAAAGCACAATTGAAGTATATTTGTGCATGGAGTCGTGCCAATTGGGAATCTAAACCTTTGTAAATTGTCTGATATTGAATATAGCTCATTTTCGTCTTAAACGTTGTGCTGCAAAATTCAAGCTTTTTTCAAATTAAAGTTAGAATTAATAAACTTTTTTTACTCCAGCACAACTCTTCCTTGCTTTGAAAAGTGGTTTTACTTCTGATAAAATTAATTTTCAATTTCGTGGGGCAAAATGGAACAACATATAGCCTGGCGGTAAAGGTTTTTGATGCAAAGATGCTAAATCTAACAGCGTTACAATTATACATGGAAGGGGGCCCAATCATAATCTAAATCTTTGTAAATTTTCAAATATCCCTCCTTTTCGTTTGTAAACGTTGGACTGGAAAATTCAAGCTTTCTAATTAAAACCAGAATCAACTATTTTACTCTAATTCAGTATTTTCTTGTTTTGACAACTTTAATTATCCACCATTTAGCAAACTCTGAATCCTATCGGAATTAGCAAAATATCGATTGCTTTTTGAACATTCCTAATAAAGTCTCACAATAATAAGTATTGCAGAGAAAAACTTGCAACGAAACTCTATTTCGTTTTTCCCAGTTATCCGTCGCTTGGCATGACAAGTTTCTTCCTCGTGTCTTCCTATTCATATCCCTAAATTTCTCACATGAAATTTTTCCAGCGAGTAAATATGCATACTCACTAAACACTCATGTAGGTTGTTGTATTGTAGATTGCAGCCGGCTTTACCCACCTTCCTCCTGGATTTATCCCAGGCTTATCATTTTCCCTGGCCTGCTTCCTTTCACATCTCACTATCTCATGATCACCCTCTTACTCAGATGAGTCATTATCATTTACTATCATCGTTATTACAAATCTTCCTAAATACAGGCATTGGATCTTTTGGATGGATTACATAGAATCCGTAGCCCGTATCACTTCCCTTCCTCTCATCCAACTCGAGATTTTTTACTTGGTCTTGGTACAAACTCACATTTCCTAAATATCATAATGTACATACATACATATGTATCATTATCATCCCCTTTTTCCAAGAAACAAGATTTTTCCAGAAGCAAAAAACCTCAAACCCAAACCTAAATCCATCGTTCCAAAACCTGGTCTCAAACACCTTTTTCAGTGACCAGATGCCATACAATCATAAAGCAAAAAACGTTTTTTTGCACAAAAAATCCACCTTTCATTTCATATATTAATTCCTGACTACCTAAAAGCTTGCAAAAAACCTGCAAACTGAATCTCATCGTGAAATTGCATCTCTGCAAGAACATGTATGTATTTATACACATTTGCTCCAGTTTCCAAATATACCTAAAGCAAAAATGTAATCCTATTCTTTTAAATGTGCATCGTCATCATCATTATCATCATTGGGTTGGATGTTGGAGTTGAACGGTGGGAAAAAACGAGAGTTTGCAGCATCTCTTCTTCCACCATTTAAAGTACAGGTTAAGATTTTCGCAGAAGGTTGTTTGACCTTCATTCAATCCTCAATCGGCTCACTTAATACTCATACAAGTATGCACATAGTTGGAGATTAGTATTAGGCTCAATTTAAACTAGTCTTTTCTTTAAGAATATCATTGCTTTGATGCTTAATTAAAAGAGCTCTGAGCTCGCCTCAATTTATGTTACACCTCAAATATTTCTACATATGTAAAACTCAAATCCTATCTCAACAAATTGCTTCCTCGAGTTCGTAAGTAAGTTTGGAGTTGCTACGGTCCGTTCATGAAGAACAACAGGGCAAAAATCTTTGGTATTCAACCGATCAAAGACAGTTGTTCTTAAATATATTTTGTTACATCCGGAAACTTTCCGGAACAGTTTGGCACAACGTACTCTAGAATAACTATCTTCTTTTTTTTCAAATTTTTTTTTGAATCAGTGTCGAAGTCGAAAATGGTGTAAATTAAATACACACCGATGGTCCGTCCTGCATTTCAACTTTTGAATTCAAATTTTTCATGTTGGTCACATCATCGTATTAAATTAAGGGTATTTATACCGTTTTTGGAGAATGATTCGAAACATATGTATGTACATACATATGTATGCAATTATTCTTTTTTCGTTACAGTCGAAAACTTTTCATAGCTGATATCAGCTCTGGAGAGAGAACGTTGAAAGTTGTTAATGAACAGTCCCTTTCGCATTAGGTACTAATTGAAAGGAATTAGAAGGAAGAGTACAAAAAATAAATCTTCAAAGATTGAGTTGATGAGCCGCGATCAAAAATCTGGTCTTGCCGCGTGGGAAAAATTCGCATTCGCAACTGGATTTAATCAAGCGGAGGAATTTGAGTAGGTTCTCTGTTCTCTGGATTTAAGCGAATATTCAGCTTGATTTTACTGTAAGAAGATACATATTCTGGATGAGTTTTTGAGTAATTAAAAGTTCAGCGAGTACTATGTGAGATGTGCTATGCATCATTGAAAAAACTGGAGGAAGTGAAGAAATACATATATGTACATACATAGTTCACATACACATTTAGGTTATTGGGTCAGTGTTGCAAAGAAACAGAACTGGCCAAAAATGTATTTTTCCATTGAGCACCATCGGCATCATCATACATAGTTCGAAAAATTCCATCACATACATACATAATTAGCAACAACTTTTTCAAAGTGTGGGAGTATCGAGTACTTTTTGAATCGCTGAAAGTAATGGAAATATCGAAGTACATGAAAGCATGGCTAAAACAATAAATTTGGGGCCGTTCTTACATTTGGGGCACGAGATCTCTAATAGAATTTGAAACCTGGAGATGTGTGTGCGCATGCCGTCGTCAACTGCCAAGTTTTGAAAGGATTTTTTTGTCATTCGACATATGTATGTATAGGGTGTTTCAAAAGTTTAGTTCTGCCATTTAAATCCATCGTACTACTTAACACTTAAACCTTTGGAAACTTGGATTCAAAATCCTTGGCCACAAAATGGTAGAGTGAAATCTTTGAAACACCCTTTGTATATTGGTAATAACTTTTAAATAATTTTTTTCTCTGGTAATAAACTTCATGGAATGTGCAGCTAAAACATGTGAAAAACACATTCTTGGAATTCGGGGTACTTTGAAATTGAAACACTAAAGATAAATTACCTAGGAAAAATCTCGTCCAGCTCGAAAATCGTTTTGACTCTTTACAACCCAAGCAGAGTTTCAATTAGCTTTTATGCCCCTCGTCAACTCTGAATAGCCCCAAAAAAATTCCCAAAATGGATTGTCGTCACTCCGTCGAGGCATGATTTACACGGACTTTTTTTTAAAAAAAAAAGTTCGTTTTACAACTCAACACTCCCAATTCAAACTTCCAAAAGCAAATTCCTCCGACTTTAAACACGACTTGTGTAATTATTACACAATAACAATGGATTTTTTTCTCCTAGCTCTGGATATGATTACACTTTTGGGAGACAATGAGCCATAAAATGATAGGCTTGAGAGTTGCGCCAAGAAATTCCAATTTCGTTGAACCTCTCTTCTTAGCTCTAAAAACTTTTTTGTCTTTTGTCTTCTGTTTTGCAATTTATTGGCAAAAGTGGCAAAGTGGCAAGTTCGGAAATTCTTGTAGGAATAAAGCTCATACATATGATATGGCTTCTGTAATGAATGGCAATGTACATAGTTTGTGACCGCAATTAGCCTTGACTTTGGAGATTAGACTTTGTTTAGACTTTCTGGGAATGGTCGTGGGCAGTAACAATGACAATGACAACGAGGATGGGATTAGTTTGATTGGGCTTTCGCAGCTTGCCTTTGAATGTCAGAAGAATGAAGAAAATGGTGTAACATTGATTAACATTGATTGACTAAAATATCATTCCAGACGATTGGGCGGGGAAATGGCCTGTGGTCCACACGAGTTTGAAAAAGGTATATTTTTTATGAGAAAAAAGTTTAAAGTAATTTTTGAGACCTTTGTGCGTTTAAAAAATCCCTGAGTTGTGAGACGGTCAGTTAATTTGGTTATTGGACAAAATGTGCAAAACTAAGAGTGGATAAATTGTCTAACCTAAAGCATAAAATTTGAAGGGAAGATATTGAAAAATCTTCGGTTTTGCCAAGCTTTTATAAGGACTCGACCAAATTAGCCATTTAGGTATTTACAGCTCTTTTTGTATAAATTGATTTTTCTAAATAAAACTAACTGCGATCAATTGATTTTTTGTCTCATTCTGACATGTCCAATGGTACTATATTATGATAGCCTTCAATTTCGGCGAATTTCACAAATGTAAATACAAATAATGCAAACTAATAAAAACGGGGAGTTGCCATTAAATTTTGAAAATAAGAATTATGCCCTCAAAAAGTACGCCATTGATTTAACCCACATTGTAACCTGCGAACTTTCCAGATTTGACAAAAGATAATAAGTTTTGCAATGACTCTTCGCATTGAAAAATATTAATTGCTGATTTTCAGTTATTAGTAATTTAATACAAAATATGGACTTCAATGGTAGGTACCGATCTACTCCATGTTAATATTTGGCTACAAACCATATTTCAACTTAAGGACGCTCGAAAGGATTGTAAGCAAAGTTCATAGTTCCTTCGGAATTTCAATATAATTCTGTCAGAACGGCTGGATTTTGGTTTTCAAAATTGTAGCAGCCACCGCTCGTTTATTAAATGTCGCATGAAATACCGACATATCTGCAACAATTAAATCAAATATGTTGCAAAATATTATCAGGATAGCAGTTTTGCATTTTGTGATCCGTTCTCTGAATCGTCTTCGATTTAAGCAATTTCAGGATAAATAGATTCCATTGACACAAAAAGATTACCGTTTCGATAAAAATTACATGAAAATGAATGTCCCGCAAGTTCAAACCATAGATGAGGACCTAATGTAGTATTGGAATCGGGGAAAATCTAAAGTTGGTATTTACCATTTTGGACGTCCAAAACCTAACTGGCCAAAACCGTCTAAAACTCCAGTGCCATGTACGTACACAACGTAAAATTAGGAAAAACTCCATGGCTGGGGGTATTGTGGGACAAGTAATGTAATGCATAAGTGTATCTTTTGGACAGTTTCGGGCAGTTATGGACAATTCCCGGGAAAAAATGATTTTCCACATCCCACTGGCAAATACCTGTAGCTGGGAAAACCCCCAACACTAACTTATGGTAAGAAAAACTTTTCCAAGCCTGGACTGAACCAATGACTGTGAACTGATGTCAGACAGATGACAGAGAGAAAAATGTCATTCCCCACGGAAAAAAGAGTCATTTTCACGTACCTTTCTGTAAATGAGTGAGGACACAGCGACCCTGCACTTCATACCCGACATGCACATCTGGAAGGCAGTGGGGTGATTGAAGAGGATGTGGAGGAGGGTGCAGACACACACCCCCGCAGCGTAGAAGCACTGCCAACCTGTGGTCGCCAACTCGTCATTGAAAGATCTAATGAAGTACTTGAGAAAGATGGGCTGTCCACACCTGACCAATTAGCAATTAAGGAATCCAATCAATTTTCATCAAAATCAGAGCTAATCATAATCATATATAAGGGAAAAAAATTTCAACATTTTTTTGTTTTTTAGCGCTTGCCGAACGCACTCATGAACGAGGAGAAGAGGCTTGGACGTCCGCCCTTCTTCGTCGCCTTCGCCAGCTGAAGATCCCATGTTCTGGAGGATGGCAATGACAAAAGGTATAATTAGATTTGGGGTTTAATGATTAAGTTTGCTCATTGAGAGAGATGATTACAGGTTAGGTTTATTATGCAGATGTCATACATGTCATCAAGATACATTGAATATAATTGACATGTCATACAGACTTTTTGGGGGATTTAAGGGGTTTTCTTGTGTATATAAAAAAACTGTGATTAGTTGATATCAGTGACTTGATGTGGTGATATGACAAGGGACAATTTAATAAGTATTATGGGTTCTTGATTGAAATATGTGATTAGTGGATTATAATGCATACAAAAATACCTAAGTACTTGTACATATTTAAATTGTGTCTCTGGTATTCTTGATTGATTGATTGAAGGAGGGCACGCGTGAATTGCGTGAGCATAGGTATATCAACATGTGTGTTTTTAAATTCGTGCAATCGATACACTGAATCGATGAATACACTGAAGCAATGGTTATGTGGGGCAACCCAAATTTGCTATTTTTTCGTAAAAATATTGTGGGTTCTGTGAATTTTAATATTTAAGTTAGATGGAACAAATGGTGGTTATCCTAGTAGGGGCGAACAAAGTGGATAAATAAATGTTACTTGTAATCACTATAATCATGATCATGATCACGAAATATTTATAAAAACATTTTTGATCAATTTGTAAGCAAATTTCAATAAATGCTAAAATTGGATAAAATTAAATAAGAGAATTTAATTTTCCGGTGATCAATCATTTCGTTTAATATAATTTTTCTTTAATTTTTTTTCTCGAAATTTCAGTTAGTTTTTTGTGTTCCAGAAGATTCCAGAAAATCCGAAATTCACAAAATTCTCTGTAGCAAAACGCGCGCATCGGGTAAATTCTGGACAATACCCTTGATACATAATCTGCATTCTTAATTTCAAATTTTATCATCTCATTCATTATTATTTACTTGTGTTTCGTCAAAAAATGAGTTGTTGCATTTTCTACGACTTCTGTCATTGACTTGCTCTACAAAAATAGCTATATAATTATGTCCATCATCAATTATGAAATGTTTTAGTATTTAATCTCTAATTCCGGGTTCACTTAAATACTAAATACCTCACAACACTCAAAGCTTTAAATCCAAACTTTTCAATCTTTTTTTTAAAAATTATGTCATTTTCTCCCAATTCTATCTCTGACTCGCCCTACACTAATATGCTATATAGGAATATATAGGGTGTTTCAAAAGTTTCGCTCTATCATTTAAATACATCGTATATAAACATTTGGAAACTAAAATTCAAAATCCTTGGTTACAAAAAGATAGAGCGAGATCTTTGAAACACCCTGTACATTTTTTAAAGAACAATGAGAAATATTTAATCTTTATTACGGATTTTTTTGACAAAAAAAACAATTGTTGACTTTAATATCTATTTTTTGACTTTTCATGCTCCAAAATTCGACCGTAAAAATACTAACAAAATATTTCCACTTCACATGACCCATGTCATCGTTATCGGCCTCTTTACTCTCATTCTCATGCGTGTGCACCCCCGCAACCCAAAACCTACTCCATTTTGACATGTTTTCCCTCATTTCAAGCAAACAATGCGAAAAAAATTTTTTATTCGCAAAAATAGGGAACAATGCGAGATTTCCTTTGTCCACTTACTTTTGTAACCGCTTCGTCAACTTCTCCGACTCGTTTGTTTCCGGTACAGCATTCAAGTCGTCAATGTCGAGCTCCTTTCTGTTCCCCTTCCGCAGGAGGGGGAGCATCCACAAAAAGAGCACTTTCGAGATGAAGCTCGCATTCTGCCGCTTGTTCGGCTTCTTCTGCCGCAGAGATTCCATTGTCCAATCACAAAAAAATTTACAAACTAACTACTACTAACTACAGAGATAATAACTAATTACACACACTCCCACTCCCTTCAACTGTCTCATCGACCTGACCTACTTCACTAATTGTTAGCTGACTAGAATCAATTATAAAGTTTTTTTGTGCAATTTTTTTACAAAATTGGCAATTACACACTTCACTCTCTCAGTGGTCTTGTTCCGAATGTCATTTGTCACTCTTTTGCAAAAAAATTTGCACGAAAATGTCAAACTCGGTTTGGAAAAGTGTATTTAACTCAGAAAACTCATTCACAATTAAATTTCATCACATGAAGCACATACATATCACGGCTTGTGGCAGATTGGTATAGTACTTATGTATGTAAATGAGGAGTTTCTCAGACCGTTCTTTTGTCTTTTGAAGTCCATGCAAAAAACAGTTTTTTGCCCTAGGGCTTTTTCCCATAAAAATCACTTTACTGCGGTGAAGGTGAAGACAGCAGCCTGATTGTGCTTTTCGTTTTCATTCATGAATTTTTTTCTTTTCTTGCTATACCAAGAAAATTCCGAGAAGAGGAACAATCACAATCAATCAATGCCTTATAAGTTTTTCCAATCGTCTGCATATACTGGTTTGAAGAGGAATATCCCGCATTAATGAATGCGAGGAATGGATTCATCCGAGCTCCGAATCCGAATGCGAAGACTACCGCTGCCGCTGCCGCTACCAAATCAGACTCTGATTACGTAACAATGGTTCAGAGTTTTTGACAAAGCCAAAGGACGCCTGTAGAAATAATGGTAAAACCTCTTGACGGATTCTTGGTAAGGCGATGATAATGGGCCGTTTCCCCGAAACCGGGTGTACTCCCCCCGCAAATCGAAATCAGCTTTGGGATTGAAAAGAAAAAAATAATAAAAAAAGTTATAAAAATTCTGATATACATAAGTATTCTGCACCCACTCGATTGTGATTGGGATGTGAAACCTGTGAAAACCTGATATTCGCGAATGTGATTTGCATAAATACTATGGTA
Source organism: Seira sanloemensis (assembly GCA_027743915.1). Lineage (NCBI taxonomy): Eukaryota > Metazoa > Arthropoda > Collembola > Entomobryomorpha > Entomobryidae > Seira > Seira sanloemensis. Next base: position 8,981 of record JAHZMY010000004.1, read on the forward strand.
TACTATTATTCTACACGTGGAGGGACCCGTTTCTGGGTGCAGTGACTTTTGCGAAATATTTTTTGCTAGCTTTTTTTCGCAATGACGAAGAAAAGACGATTTGCATGGAGCAAATTGACTTGTTTTTCTCAATGGAGAAATGAGGGAGTGCGAAGAAAGCTATATATTTTTTTATTGATTCCGATGAAAACTATTAAAAAGCGATTAAACTCCAAATTGTGTAAAATTTAATGTTTTTTTCTTTCCTTCTTTCCTTCTCCCACCATGTGCTAAATAACAGCAAAAGAAACCTTTTCGGAACAAAACAGGACAATTAAATATTCCGAATATAAATAATTTTCCTTCCCCTGAAAAAAGAGTCTTGAATGAAACTGAAATATTTATACTGAACCCCAAAAACAGACCAATTAAATATAAACAGTCAGCAATTTATTTTTCTTCCCTTGAAAAATTCTTGAATGAAACTATATACTTAAGTACCACATATGTATGTACCTACTGCTTCCAAAATGCTACTCTTCAAATATTTAAGTATTATAATATTGATACTTAATACTTGATACCAGGTCTCATTCATAATATTCACGAGACACACACAGTTAAAATTACGGAGAAGACAAAAAAATATATATCATAAAAATGTTCTTGTATTTTTATTACCCCTCCGCACGTCAAAACGAGACATGCAACGCAAAACGCAGCACTATTTTTTGTATTATTTATAATTTCCTTTAGACATTAGAATATTCCTAAATACTTATCGTCTTGAAGGACTTTTTTCTGTCTTCTTATCTGGATCACAACTAATTCACAGTAACAACAAGCAGACGACACGCCTTGCCATGTGGAATGGGCGATGTGTGTCAAGTTCAAGGAGACTTGTGACGTTGCCTATTTACTCTTCAAGAAACTTCAAAAAAGAACTCAGAAATATGAAAACTTTTTAAAACTATTTTTTTTCTCTCGAGACCAGACTGATGTGTGAAGCAGCACTGAAGCACCAATGACCAAGTCTGGATGGGATCTGAGCCTGGCCACCTTTCAACTCATGTACTTTTATTATCGACTCTCGAGCCCGGAGCCTGGAGAATGGAGAATGGAGAAGGAAGAGAATAAGCTTTTGAGCACAGGTAAAAATGTGTATCTTTTATCATTCGAATACTAAGCTTTTGTTGGCTTTTTTTGGGTATTGGGTGTTGGGAAGGCTTTATCAGGCCCAGATAAAGCTATTGTGATTGTGATACCTGTGTATTGCCTTCAGATTGTTGCAAGTTGGTTGTTGGTTGTTGGTGTTTCACAAGGCGGCACAAGGTGAAACTCCATGTAATGTGTAATGAAATAAAAAAGTTTTTTTTCTATATGGAAAATGAAACGGTTTGGAAAGACTCTGTGTGTGTGAGAGAGAGAGAGAGAGTAGAGGTATGTAAATGTGGAATGTGAATGTATGCGAGGGCAATCAGAAGAAGAATCAGAATGAGAATAGAGAACTGAGAACTGAGAACGGTTTTGTGCTGGACAAGATCTGTGAATGTGCATTGCATGAGTATGTACAATGTATGCTTGTGTGTAAAGGCTGATGGTTGATGGGTTGAATTGTTACAGAGGAATTGTTGGATGTTGGATGTTGGAGGATATTGGATTATTGGAGCCTTTGTTCCACTCTTTGGCTGTGGTTGTCCATGTACCATAGTTATGTGCAAGTGCTCATAATTAAAGCTTTTAGTCATTAGCAAATAAATAGTAATGAGATGCAACGCGCAGGTTATGTAATACTGTAAATATGTAATAATAGTACTGAGAATGTGTGATAAATATGTAAAATTTGATATTGAAGATTGAAATTATTGGAATTATTGGAATGAGATTGATGTGAATTCAATAGGGCTCTGATTCTGACAGAGGGTATTGTGAATTGTGAGTGATGGGAGATTATGTAATTGGAGGCGAAGAGGGAACAAATCGAGAGATGACTACTACCGCCTCGGTGTTAAGCAATTTTTAAAATAACTGAGGGAAAAAAGGATGACAAAATCGATTGATTTGCAACACCTTTTTAAAGGGTAGGTTGATTGTTGCTTGTTGATTGTCTAGTTTTCGGCGAATTTTCAGTGGTCTTTTTGAAGCCGGCTTGTGATTAATGGTTTGAATTGAAAATTGACGGGTATTGATAGAGTAATTTGGATGTGTGATTTTAAATGGTGTTTGATAATTTATGTATAAAGGTAAATTCTATGGTTTAATATATGTACATCAAACAGGTTTAGTGGGGAACATGTGTTGGGGAATTATTTGTTAATTTGATTTGAAGAATTTTGTCTCAAAATGCCCCAGCTATTGAGATTTTCTACTTTTTACATTGTAAATATGACATTGGAGTTCTGGACAGTTTTGGCCAGCTAGGGCTTGGAAGTCTAAAATGGTATTTATCGGATTTTACCGGTTTCTTCAAATAAATTTCATAGGTTTCCAACTTTCAAAACTAATTAAATCATTTCTTTAAAACAAGCTATCAATTCACGCATTAAATCAAAAATGTGCAATAAAAGCGTGGGAGTCCCTCATCCAGCTCAAAAGTCAAATATAAATGTATCATAGTCATTCAACTACTTTGCCATCGATATGGGACTATGCCATCCATAAATTATGTGACGCCCCGAGGGGGAGGGGGCGTCTGACAATTTGTGACAATACGTGATAAGAATACCCTAACCCATAATGTACAAGGGCGTGACGTGTGGGGGGGTATCTAAAAAATCGGGCTTTATTAGCGTGACGTCATTTATGGATAGTCCCTTTTCTTCAAACTTTAATCCAGTTGTATATACTCGCATAGGGATTTATATATATATATTTCATATATATATTTCAAAGATTCTAATCCTTAAGAGTGACTCCAATACGATTACGATGTATGTAAATGTAAAGTCTTAATTTATAAATTCTGTAAAGTATAAATTCAACTTCAATCTTCTGGAAATACGCATTTGTGAGGGAATGAAGCATCCCAGCCCAAATGAATTTTTCTCCGCAGGTAGCCTTACATACTTACTTAACTATTCTAGCATAGCATAAGCCAGGTTCAGAACACACCTGTCCCACATTAAATATGTGAGCTATGAACTGTGCAAGATGCAGGCACTACGCGTACAAAGCTTTCAATGTAAAAACGCTCAAAAGGTTTACAAGACCTGACTCAAACCCAAACCGGACTTTGGATTCACTCAGAACTCATAACTTCAGAGTTTGTTTTCCTATGGAAAAACGTGCGCGATGGGGAACACGTGGGTTTATAAGCTTGGGACGATTATTTTCATGATTACTTGATTACTCTACATGTTATATTTATGTAGGCAGATAGGTATGTGAGTTTGTTCGTGAGAGATTTTTTCCCATTCATTCGTCGTCGTCGTTGATCCATTGGCATTTTGGGATGTTGAGTTTAAATCATGGATCAGATCAAGGTGTTTTATGCAATATTG
>JAHZMY010000005.1:0-17248 GCA_027743915.1 Seira sanloemensis
TTCCAGTGGCTTTCGAAACGTTTGAAGCTATTTAGCAATGCCACAGTTTCCATTTGGGTATGCCTCGTGGCTACGTGGAAGACGGAACAAACTATGAAAATGACGAGCATGTTCCATTCGACAAATTTCTCCGTGATGGTTCTTTCATTCCAGGAAAATACTCCGTTTAAAAGTAGCACAAGGACGAAGGTGTAGTATGTCAAAAGTAGAAACTGGTGACATTTGGAATTTCCTAACTGGTATGAATGTGAGTTTGAATTCCACTTTAAAGGAGATGAATGGATTAGAGCACACAAGTCTACTTGGAAATGAATGATGTCTAGACAAAGCGGGTCGTTGGCGAGCATGATTTTTAGATTGTTTGACAATCTCAAGTAAATTCAGTGAGGTTGGAAATGCTACTGTGTTTAAGCTTTAATGTAAATTTATTAAGTGCTTAAAAATGAGTTTAAAGCTATAATACGGCGATAATTTTTTGAATATTCAATATAAACTCCAAACTACTCAACTCATACTCCCGTTTACCATTGGTTAAACAAGAAATAGGTGGTATACACGCATTGTCGGAAAGTTACAAAAGCTGAATTATACAAAAGCAAATATGTTTTGACGTGTAAAACTTTCTGTTTGTAATTCAAATTAAACAGGTGTGACTGTAAAACTACAAACTTTCACGGGAGAGTCAAATCATAAAATATTCAAGATGGAAAATTACGCCTTGACCATTCATTTGGAAGGTGCAAAACTGAAATTGCAATATCCTTATTTCCGTGTAAGGTTCAGTAAGGTTGTAGTTAGCAGTAAACATCCACAAAGTTTTGACAATATCAAATTAAGTTGTACTGGATATAATATAATTTGTGGAAATAAAATTATATGGATGGACCCTGTAGAGATATAGAGGCTATAGTAGATTTAGATTACAGGTTGGAAGTCATTCGTAATTAGTTGACCCAATCTTAGTTTACGCAGAGAAGGCAGACAAAATTATGCGAATTTGTAAATATGTATATCCAAAGGCAAAGATGAATAATATGAAAATTTACCAATCTATTATTAGTTGAGGACACAAATACGTATATAATCGTTTATTTGACACTTCCTTATGGTATCATCATATCATTGAAAAGTGTTTTGGTATATGTATTTCTATTCGTCTATAAATTGATATACCAATATCAGACAGAAAGATCAAATTTAAAGCGTCGTAGTTGTTTTCGATGTACGCCTTATTTCATATAGTTGGATTTACTTTTTACTGAAGAAAGTAAGTTTCATCGTGGTCACGAGTAAGAAATTCATGTACCTTACTGGCGTCAAGTTTTCAATAAAGTTTAATGCTCCGCATTTTATTTTCAATGGGGCACATGACCTACCAAATGCTAGATTCAAGCATAAATTCTTATTTTCCCTGGCACTTGAAGATCTCACTAGGGATGAAATGTCCTCCTGCCTCCAATTCATTTGCATACGCTTTGACAGAACATGGATTTTGGAAGCAGCTCCAAGCATGAAATAATGGCACGCAAAGCAGTCGACAACTGTAACCCCGCACAAAAGCAAAAGTGGCGTTGGAAGCACACTGTTCAAATTGATGAGGGAATAAAGGGCAACAATGCCCGTGACAATAGATGATGCTTGGATTGTCGGTAGAATGAGGTCTTTCTGTGCTGCATTTAAAACAGAGGCAACGAGGTAAATATCACGGTACACAACCCGCGACCTGAATCTGTTCCTAAAAATGAAAATCATAAGCACAAATTAAACCTTTGTTTAAACAATATTACATTGGTAGCCTGCAACTCTCTTACTTCTCCAAAAGTTTGAGATATGTCCTGAGGCAACTTGAAGATAGAAACATGAGTTCCGCTTGTAGCACCGCGGTCGACGCTGCAACAATCCAGCACCAGAATACTATTATCGCTTCAATGACATGTGAGACGTCATACACTAGTCGAAGGAGGGTGCCTTCGTAGTTATTGGTACAGGTCAGAAGAACTGAGCCCAGATACGGGGGAAGGCAAGGGACAAAGAAAACGGTGATCCCGATGCTTGTAGGAAACGCGAGCGTAGTAAATGTACAGAGTAGCATGACCCCCTTTTCCGTTATACTGCCTTCGTTGTCTCTGGCATTAACCCGCTTTTCTTCAAAGATATGCAAGCAATTGACCAAAGCTATGATTTCTCCAAATGACCGCCGAGCGCCAAAATGGAACGAGATTGTGACGGCGACCAAGATGATGTTATTCCATTCAATGAAGCTGTCAACTACTGTTCGCTTTCCCCATGAGAAAATTCCATTGAGAAGGAGAATGGCACTGTGCGTGTAGAGGATTCGCAGAACAATTTTGTACTTTTCGTGGTCCTGAAAGCTCGAAGGTTCGTACATTTTGGTACTCGCATTCCACATGGGGAAAGAGTGGAGGCAGGTACACAAGTGGAATTGTAGTCGAAGGAGTTTTTGACAGATAGAATCTGAGATGAGCATAGTATTATGTGACCGATGCAAATAAAAACTTACAAATTTGGGAATTGCGTATTATAAATTTTGTGCAATTTAATGAATGAAACTGGACAGAATTTAAGCTTTTAATTGATTTCCTAGAAGAAGTACTTTTAAATACATTCATATGCACGCTGCAGACTGATAATGGCTTGTGAATGGAATGAAATATGAAATTCCGGTAGCGACTCCAGCTTTTAATTACAAAGTTGTAAGGTAGCATTACACGAGTAAGGTTATTGATTCGATTATACTTCATTTTCGTAACGGAGAAAGCAAGCTTTTAGGTACATATAAAGGGTATATGTCTGATACGAAATACATACAACTAATTTTTGTTGACACGGGTCATTCAAATGCTATCTATAGATCAAGTTTCCGCTTTCGCGTCTGGGTATGAGATAATATCAAGAAGAGTGAAGCGGGAAACTTTTTGCACAAAGAAGGAAGGCTGCTTCGGACAATACAGGAAAGAAAAAGTAGCATGAACCCCATCGGTACATAGGTAAATACGTTTTGTTAGTGGAAGGCTTATATTGTTATATTTACAATTTACATCATTGAAAAGTGGTAGAATCGATGGTTTTCAATTTAATTTACGTATTTGTATGGACAAATTCGACAATTCGGAGTGTATTTATTCATTCAAATTTACATAGACTTCAAAATTCCGCCTATTATTTGTCCTAAATTGGAATATTGGGAAGAGATGATGAGTAGAGTACGCATTTGGCAGAGACAACTACTCAATGTAAAACTTTAAAATTGTAAATATAAGCATAATTAAAATTTCTGATTACAACACATGAACACAATAACCTAAATCAATTTATGTAGAAGACCAGAGAGAAATATAATAAATGATTCATCAGTCAAGTCACATATAACCAATAAACTTTTGACAGAATTTAGTGATGATACATATCCGACGAAAGCGTGTGAAGGAAACCAGTGGATTCGTTTGGAACTTGAAGCAAATGTTCCAGCATGAGGACATTGCGTTGGCGATTATTTTGAAGTGACGCATGTGTTTACGAATTCCGTTCCAGGCCATTGGGTTTGTGGCTTGTCAAAGACTTGGAAGTTGGAATTCATGGAAAGGGGCACAAACTGAACATGGTTGCCCTCATGTGGCATTGGGATCAACCCATGAGAAATGGGAATTTTTTATGTTGCAGTAGGAGTCCTTTGTTCCCAAATGCAAAGAGAGGAAGCGCTTTTACCTAATGCATTCTTTTAACATACCCTTGTTCACTGGCATACATTTTGGACCCTTTCAGTTTTCCAGCAAAAAATCTGAAGTACTTTTTAACTTGAAAAACTCTTCCCTTCGTCATTACTCGGCCAGCAAACTATCGAAAAATGAATTAGTCGTTTATGCAACTTTTTACACGTGTACAAAGTTTTATTTGGCCACTTGAATTGGGAGTCATTATTTGATCGCATCAGTTTTGTAACGCAACAAAAGAGGCTTTTAAAAAGAACGGAGTTGGGTTGAAGCATATAATTCATGAACGACGTAGGCATACCTGCTATTTTTATTGCCAATGTCACACGGCAAAGTAAAAGGGCCACATACAAGATATTGAGATGTATCTACCTTGCCCTTTGTAAGCCTTTGCGTATTTACCCGAACCGGGAAATCCCGCAACGCAGCAAACAGCAACACGCAAATATTAAATTATTCATGGTCATAAAACACGATAAACTTGAAGACCGTCCCCTGAGAACTGTAGCTAGAGCCCGATAGCACCTCTATGCTTATGATGTCTGAACAAAATAGATCTGTAGCAATGAATTTTAAACTTTTCTTACATTCAATTTTTAAGTTCGATTCATTTTCCTTTTCAAATCACAATTATAAATTGAAATGCACTCATTCCTTCAGCAGTTTGTTCAGAAACGGACACAATATCATAATTTTTTTCTGGGCTGACGGGTTCACAATTTGTACTTAAACTATTTGTGTAACTTCTCTAGCGATAATATGTATGTTGTAGAAGAAAGTTCTCTTTCGCCGTAATCGTACTGTACATTTTTATCGAGACCATCCTCCTGCTCAACTAACCCTCTACACCTCTCAAGACTCAAAAAGTTGCCTATCTACGCTAGTTATATATGGCAATAATGGTAATACTCGTGCCATGTTAAACTGAAACTAGGGTTTTTGATCTTTCGCCTTTTGGAAAAGCAGCATAATAATAAAAATACCTACTCCCCAGTTTATGTTTATATGCTAGCATAATGCCACAAAAAATATATTGCGGGCTGAAGCGAGCTGTACTAGCGTGATCGTTAATTTGCAATTGATGGAAAGAAGTAAAGTTCAGGAGTGTTTTTTTTTGCTCCAGAGAGAGCCAACTCGTATTTTCTCCAGACTTTCTTACTTCTTACCTTAACGTGAATTTAAATAGGTTGTATTTACTTGATCCAACTTTTTTTTCACGCCAATCCTCCACTAATCAATACTTTTGGCTTTGAGCGTGTAAAAGCTATATGCGTTCGTTTTATATAAGTAGGTCAGAATTAAAAGGCTGGAAACTTTGTTAAGGGTATATGACCAAAAATACTTTTTCATGATTACGTGTGAGTTGTGAGAGAAATGCCAACTAGGATTGTGATGAAGAGTTAATAAAAAAACCTAATCATATCAAAAGAGTGAAAAAAGTTACTGCGTAAATGAAACACATGTCTTCCTCCTCTTTAAATCTGTACATGTTTCTCAGTCAAGTAAAAATATCTGCAATACGTACCTCCCTCAACAGCATATTGAACAATGACGGTTTTTAAATTGTTTACGTAAGACAGAAAAAGAGAATGTTTTGATCAGTGTGTGGAGTGAGAGAAATAATCATGTCTCGGTCAGTGGTTGTTGCTCTAATGTCAGCCGGATAACAGTTTTTTAATGAAAATGTAGTTAAATTAATATGAAAGAAATTAATAGTAGAAAGTAGTGGGATATATTAAAAAGTCATTTTACTCAATTTGATTTCGGTGATTTTGATTGAAATATTTGTGAAAATGAGTGCTTCACAGCAGACACCACAGCCACATAATAATTCATCGTCAATAGACTAATAGTAGAAAGTAGAGGGATATATTAAAAAGTCATTTTACTCAATTTGATTTCGGTGATTTTGATTGAAATATTTGTGAAAATGAGTGCTTCACAGCAGACACCACAGCCACATAATAATTCATCGTCAATAGTGAGCTTATCAATCCGTTCGGAGATCCATCGGTTTGAATCTGTTCACCCGAGCATTTACTCGATATACGAGTTGCTCGACCAAGTGAATGACAGTGCGTTGGCGCAGTCTATCCGAGAACATGTCGTTAACATTGAGGGTTGGTTGCTTATTAAAATACGCCTAGGTTTTAAGTAGTTCATGTTTAATGAACTGAAAAGATTAAGATATTCACGGTGGCTTGTTTACTTTTTTCAGATTGCTTCGTCAACTCACAAGAATGGACATTATCTCGATCAGTTTCGGAGATCCATGTTGGCCTGCTTGGCTCGCAAATGTCTCCAAAGTCAACACTGGTCCACCGTTACCTTACAAACCAATACGTTCAAGACAACTCGCCAGAAGGTGGACGCTTTAAAAAGGAAATAATTTTAAATAATACACCGTACCTTCTCCTCCTCCGTGATGAGGGGGGTCCTCCAGAGCTACAGTTTTCACACTGGACAGACGCCCTAATTCTCGTAGCTAGCTCAACCCAAACTACAAACACTTGTTTTAGCTACATTACCCGGTTTGCCAATTACAGGAGTCTCAATGAAATTCCCATCGTTCTTGTATCCGTTGAGGAGAACGTCACTTCTAGTAGTCCTACATCTCTAGAGTTTATCAAAGAATTTAAGAAGATTCCTCATTCTGGCTATTTCCACTGCAACGTTCGCACTGGGCTCAATGTCGAGCAGATATTCAGTGAAGTATGTAACATGGTCGTGAACAAGAGCAAGATGCCACCGCCATCCACCATGAGTTTGTTACCTCATCCCACCACTCACTTGCAACGCTCAAACAGCTCACTCAGCGATAAAAACAATACACCAATCTCTACTCCAACCACCTCGCGAAAGTTTAGAAGACGATCAAACCTCTTCAAGTCAGCAACACAAGATTTGGGGTCTGGACGGACAATTCCAATTAAGCAAGGTTACCTACTCAAAAAGTCTAACAACTCAAACTCGAAAATCACCAACAAAAAGTGGAAGAAAAAGTACGTCACAATCTCGGAAGGAAAGCTGGAGTATTTTGACCACATCAACCAGTATATGGATAATCCCAACTCGGGAAAGCCAGTGGAATTGAAGCATGTCACAGTCAAACTCACCAGAAATAATGCTCACAGCGTGAAAACCATCACTGACAGTTTGTCCACCTTAAGTTTGAAGAAGCAGAGCAGCTATAATGTGCCACCGGAAGAGGCGTACGGATTCCAACTGGTCTCGATCTCGAAGCAGTGGGACTTTGAAACCAACTCAAAGGCAGAACGGGACGAGTGGGTGGAGTTGATTGAGGAGCAGATTGTTAAAAGTCTGCAGGCTAATGTCAGTGACAGGGTCAACTGCCGAAAGAATGAGGGAGCTTGTGAAGAGGAAATTGGAGCAGTTAAGAAAGCAAACAGCGTGTGTGCCGACTGTAACGCAGTCATGTGCAAAGGCGGGTACTGGGCGAGCCTGAACCTCTGCGTTGTCGTATGCATTGCGTGCTCCGGGGTTCATCGCAATTTGGGTACTCATTTGAGCAAGATTCGAAGCATGGAACTAGATGAAATGAGGTGAGTCTAATTACTTTTATTCCATTTTGTTAATAAATCTCGTATTAATTTATCATTTGTAAATCTTTTCAGTGACCTGCTGATATCTCCTCTAAAATCCATTGAATCAAACGCGCAAGCAAACCTAATCTATGAGGCGAACCTTCCTCCAAACACAAAACCCAATGGGTCCTGTTCACAAGAGGAGCGGTCAACCTACATTCGAAAGTAAGAGTTTCTACTTTGAAACAATGTATGGCAAGCGGTTAAGTAAATCAGATTTGAAATATGGGATACTTTTATGATGTTTAGAAAGTATGACTCTCTCGAGTTTCTGCCCAGTGATCCGAGTCACGTCACTCAAGAAATGGTAGTCAAATCCATCATTGACAAGGACTTTTGGAGATTTCTCTTGTACGTCAACTTGCTGAGAAAACAGAATGCTTCAGGTGGAGCTGGGGTCTGGGCTGATGGGAGCCTCCTGAATGTGGCCATATCAAATGAATTTGTTGCTGCTGCTCAAGTCATTCTTTGGGTATGGGCAAATAACGTGCAAACCTATTAGAGCAAATCTTTTCAGTTTCTAATCAAAATCTAATAATCTAAATTCTTTTTCTCATTCCAGATGACCAACGACGGTCAGCAACAATCACAGCAACCGAATTCAACTCAAGTGTCAACTGTGAAGAGCCAAGCCTCTTGTCAATCCCTCACTCCAAACAGCAGCTCTGCAAAACTCAACTACAAGAACAACCCCAGTGCTCAGTATTACTCAGTCGTATCATCATCCTCAGAATCGTTACCCCGTGGTATTATTAACTCTAGTAGTAATAAAATGAATATGAGTGCAGCTGGAACTGGAAGCTCCTCCGGTAGGGTTTTGAATAATAACAATAATGCGAGCAGCAGTGGAAATAAGAAACTTGTGATCTGAAATTCATATTTAAAATACCTATAATACTTTGAGAATACATAATAGTAGTAGTAGATTTCTTTCAGAAATATATAACAGTTAGTAATTTATCTTTGTGTTTGGAAATGAAATAGATGCTATATATCGTCACTCCAATAATAAATTATGCTACAACCTTAGCGTACAACCACCTTATATAAAAAGTGTATCATGACATCGACCGGTATTTTTTTCAACTTTCTGCAAACTAGAGAAGAAGTTGAAAAAGAAATCTGTCATATATTCATTCTGCGCATCATCGCAAACAAAAAAATTGAACCGAAAAAGGCACCTAAATATTAAACTTGATTCAGAAATTGCGTATCATTGAAATCTCGCAGTTCGACTTGATTCATTGAGATAGGTTTTTTTGAGCCAGGCAAAAGAAGAGGAGCGAGGAGGCATACACATTCCTTCCTCTTTGTTGCAGTACCTTCGTGAAAAAAATGAGAAAACTTGATTTCTTCCTCACACAATTCATAAATGCAAGTAGCTCTCTAGCCAAACATCCCTGTCATAATCAAATCGCCAACCACTGCACGACTGCACCATCAACAATGCAATGATTTTCGTCTTTTTCTTCAGAGATAATGAAATAAGCTCATGCTCAGTATTTCTTGAAAGCCCTAAAGCAACACAAACAAGATTCATCCCTTCCTTTCTCTCTATCCCACATACGCACACCTGTAGAATGTACCTGAGATCATGGGGGTTAGGAATGAAAGGTATCATGAAAAAATATTACATGTATGCATTGATTATGATACTGGTTCAAGAAAAACAACCAAACCTATGCAACATTTAACCCTTACTTTCAGTATATATGAAATACCTTCCCTTCGTCATAAAAATATACATATATAGATATTTCCATCTTTGAGCAGAAAATCTTGTTAAAACTCGAATGTCAATTTAATTATATTTTTCAGAAGAAAAAAGTCACCTGAAAAAGTTTTAGTCTTTTGGGAATAAAATACTCATCAAAATGGCATTCCTCTGCCCTGTGCGCATTCGCAACACTAACAGTGGCACCAGGAAGAAAAAACAGTCGGAAAAGAAACGTTCATTTTTGGCCACAGTTAATAGCATAATTGGGGACAGTAGAGAGTATCACAAACTCGAACGATAACAATAATGTCAGTGCGGGTCCTACTAATGCAGGGCCGACAACAGGTCCGGGCAGAATCACGGGAAGCTCCAGCATAGAGACTTTGGTTCGTGTGGGTTTGGAGAAGGAAGCAGGTTTGTACAAAAGGGAATGCTCATATCCTTGCAAAAATATTTTAAAAGCATTATAATAACGAGTCATGATTTTTACGGGGTTTCAAGGAATCCCACCAGAAGCCCGGAACATGGTCGTCCTGCATGACTTCACCCCTTGCGTAGATGACGAACTGGAGGTACGGAGGGGCTCCGTGGTCTCAATCCTGTATCGCGAGAATGACTGGGTCTACGTGATTCTCGAGCAGCTTCCAAACGGAACATGTCCCCACGAGGATGGGAATCGTGAGGGCTTCATACCGCATTCTTACTGTGCCCCGTATGGAACACCGTTGGCAGAAATGGCACTGTGCACTAACAAGGGCGGAGGGGTAGCCAGAGACCGAGGTGGAGGGAACGATGGGGGTGGTGGTGGAGGGAGAATGTCGAGCCAGGATCAACACAGAGCATTCGACGACAGCGGAAGCAGTGTCACCACGACTGTGCCTTTCTACAAGGTTATTTTTTTAAATTGAGTTTTTGGGGCTTGAATTATCTGAAAGGGCAACAGTCTAAATAAAAAATATTTTTCATTGCAGGATCCCTCTCCTACCCGGTACATTGCCCTGTATAAGTTCACAGCTCGCGATGAGAATGACGTGAACGTGGAACGAGGGGAAATTTTAACCGTGCTCAATAAAGATGATCCAGACTGGTTCTACGTGGTGAGATCGGACGGTCAGGAGGGATTTGTGCCATCAGCCTTTGTCTACCCATTTTCTCCACAACAGCAGCCGCCGCCGCAGGGGAGTGGAAGCACGAGTAGTCAGCTTCAGCAGCCAACCTATCAGCAAATTAGTGAAGTCAATGAGTATGCTGATGATGCTTCCAATCTGGTACGCATACAGAAAGAGATACATATAAAACAATCACTGACATGGATTAAAAACCTAATCATAAATGTACTTTCAGCAGCAGCAGTCATCACCAATCACTGCGGGCAGCAGTAGTGACTTCAACAGCCAATCTCCAACTGGGGGGTCTCCCCATCAACAATATGGAACCGAGCTAGTTATGCTTTACGATTACAAGGTATGTATTTTCTTTATGACAAGACACACAGATTTAAAATGCTTTGGATGCAATTGTGTACAGCGATAAACTTGAAATTTGCAGGCCCAAGCTCCTGATGACCTTTCGGTCCGTCGAGGTGACTGGGTGTATGCAGACCTACTTCATCAAACTGTGGAAGGCTGGTTGTGGAGCGTATGCCCCAAAACAGAGAAAGTACGGCTTCATCCCGAAAGCGTATGCTCGACCTCCAGCGATGACGTCGTTATGATAAAGGCTGTCAGGCCAAATTAATTAATTATTATTTTCACATTCATATATACGTGTTTTTTGTAATTTATTTTTGAATATTTTTTCTTACACGACGTATGTACATACATTTAATTGCGAAATAATTAAAGGCTCACTACTCCAAAAATAATAATATAGTAACTTGATTAAAATAATAATAATATTTGTTATTGCTTCAACCGTCCATATAACCATTTAAATCAACGTTCCCCGTGCGATTGAACTCCTCAACGTTGCGTAAAGTGATTCTTGCGTATTTCTTTACATCGGCTTGAATGGTGCTTGCGGGAGACTCAAGTGGCTCTACCAACAATTCACGGAGGGGAGTCAGACCATTCTCCTTTTCGACGAGTGGCACGTATTTCTCCGCTGCAATCAGCATAATATAATATGCATCTCATTTATCTGCTTTTTGAAACTCCAGCCAAATAATATTTGACAAACTTACGATACACCCTTGTCAAATTTGCGAGTGCCCAGGATGCCCACAACTGGCATTCACGAGTATGTGCGATTTTGAGGAGTCTCAAAATCGGCTCGAAGGATCTAAAAAATAGACAAATGTAAGCGAGAGTCACTCACATGGAAGTCACATGTCAATAGAAAGACAGTCCATATTAAAGCTAGAGTGGGCACATACCGATAGTTAATATTCCGTGTGGAGTTGATATTCCACCGATTAACATTCTTCACCATACTCTCTTGAATGACTGATCGTGGGGGACTAGTAAGTGTGGGAGAGGTAAGATGTATAATAATGAAAAACGCTCAATAAACGTAATCTTTATTTAATAAAAAAATAATTACCAGCTAATCTCCATTACATCATCGCATTCCAAACGGGAAAGACGGTCGCGAATCAGTTGAAGCATACGCTGTACACAGCATAACACGAATTAAAATGTGATTGTTGGAACAATATATGTATGTAAAAATCAATTCCTCGCAATTTGTCAGTCTTTGTTACCTTCATTGCACCAAGATCTCCCACCAATCGCTTGTGCCACCCTTCAACCTGGCATGCGAGTGAATTCAACAAGTAGATGGCAATCCTCTCCACAAAACTTTCGTGCCGCTGTTGGGGTCCGATTGACTGGCCCAAAATCTTGAGCAGGATTTTCACCAATTTGGCATAAATGAACATCTAAAAGCACAGGAAAATTGCAAAATAATGGTTTCAGACTTAAGAATTTCAGCTTAAACTATGTATTATATATGTATGCCGATTAGTCGAGTACTCACAACTTCTTGTGGAATTCTGAAATGGCAAATGGTAAGGCAACCGTTTCTCGCCATGGTCGAGTCCACCTTGTGAATAGCCATTGCATTCACGATAGTGCTCAAGATCATACGCTTCATCGGCGGATTGATAAGTTCGTCTCCAGTCCCTCCAGAGCTGTGCTGCTCGTTCTTGACGATGTAAAAGAGACTGGCCGAGCCACTTATCTGGACGTGTTTTTCTGAAGGATGAAGGTTCATCGCTCGGAGAATAAGGCGCAGTGATTGTGTTATGTGAGTTCCTATTTAAAATACCATGCATCAGTAAAAAAATAACATTTGAGAAAATGTTTTCTGTTAAAGGGCTCACCTCTCTCGCTCCGGAAAAGGTGAAATAAATCGTTGAGCACCTTTTCAAGCACCTCATGCCTGTGTAAATACATTTCGCACGCCACTAAGATCTGATTCTCGTCTTTGTCCCCGCTGATCCGTTTCGCCGGAATACAATGTCTGTGCGAGGCATCATGCGCAGTCCCGTAAAGGCCAAGGAACTCAAGCGGATTGTCGACTCGAGAGTTTAAACCGGGTATGTCACAAATTTTTTCAGTGCTGCCAGAAGAGTTGGTGCTGCTGGTCCCAGTATTGCGGTGACTCGCGTCATTCATTAGCACAGCAACACCTCGACCAGCCAAGTTCGTTCCGGAAATGTCCAAATGAGTCAATTTTGGAAGATTTTCCACCAGCGTCGACAATACTTGGTTTGGATTTGGGTAATGTGACCAGGGTATGCCTGGTATGGATCCAATTAGATTATTGCCAGAAGCGTGTTGTGACGCTGAGTTTGAAGGGTCGGATGACGTAGAAATATCCAGATATCTGTTGAACAAACATTAAAAAAACATGATGAAAAACGCAACGATTAATTATGTAGGTATTATCTAGTTAAATATGTACCTTAATTGCTTCAGTTCACAAATCGGTCCAACCAACTTGTTCACGAGTTTCTCCAGCTTCTTTCTGTACGCGTAGCAGCCAATCAACTTTCTTTCCTTCTCCTCTTCTTCTTCCTCATCCTGACGAGGACGTTCCGCTTCCTCATCGTGCAAGAAAACGACGTATTTGTGAATATCGTCATCATCCATCTCCTCGTCATTCTTGCTCAGCCGCCTGGGTCCCCTGACTCGCCCATTGATTACCACATTGTACAGGACGAGAATTTGCAGTTTTGGGAATCTTTTCAAAAACTCAAAGTCTTCAAACTCTCCNAGTTTTGGGAATCTTTTCAAAAACTCAAAGTCTTCAAACTCTCCGCATCCACTGAGGTCCAACGATGTCAGAGTTTCGACGAATGACGATGTTAGATGACCCCAGTAAATACTTTGGTTTGTGGAGAGGTTCCACACTACGAGTTTCATCAGTTTGGGACAATAGAGAAACCCTTCCCCGATTCGAATTGTAGGAAGAATTTGAGTCGTTGTTCCAATTGTCAGAGAAAGAAGATTTTCAGAGTTTGAATTGATGGACTGAAGGGTCTGAGATGTGAGGTGTATGCAGTCGTGGATGTCAAGTAATGTAGGTCGATGAGCTAAAAGTTGCTCTAGAAGCTTATCCGTTAAAGCTGTCGATGTTCGAAGGTTAAGTTTCGTCAATGGCAGTTGAGATGGGTCCTGTAAAAAATACATATTTGACGTTTATTCAATTGAAAAAGGGATGGGTTAAAGTATGATGCAATAACTAGTAAAAACCGTGATATATCCTAATTTCAACTTGAGCTTACCCCAAAAAGAGGCTCCACAATGGCATCAAAGCCAACCACCTCAACTTCGTCATCCTCTCCAACAATCCCACCACTCCACAACATTTTCTTGCGTCGAGATTGGTGTCCATTTCCAGAGGCGGCAGCATCCAGTCGTTCCCTCCTTCGCCTCCGTCTTCTTCTCAAAATATTTCTTCTTCTTTGCTCCAACTCTAGCAGCACTCGTCCATCCTCATCCTCACCTTCCCATCGAACATCCATTTCATCGTCACTGGAGCTGCTCGCTTCCTCCCCACCCACCCCTCCATCACTACTGCTGCTGTCACTAGCACTGTCTGATGTCGACTTTAGCAAATCAGCGACTGTCGTGTGCTTGTCTAAATACGCGAATATTCTCTCACTGAGCTCGCTCGGAAGCCTGACGCCATCTCGGAGCCGGAACTGCTGGTCTGCCAACTGAGGTTCGATCGACTCGTTCACAGGAACGGGAATTTTCTCAATCAGCGTTTTCGAAAGGTGGTTGACGCAGTATCGGGCGCAGATGTTAACCAGGGGAGGTGGGTATTCATCCGAAGTTAGCAAGTCCTCCTCATTGAAGTGAGTGTAGAGGTGGTCGTGGAAACCCATATTCACAGGTTCCTTACTTGCAACCTAATAATCGATGACGCATAATCATAAAAGTTTTATTATGTTCTCTAAATGGATTTATCTTCCTCTGACCAAAATCTATAAACGACACACGAAAAAAAGAAGGGAACACTATGGCCTATTTCTAGAGCAAGATAATTCTGTACTTGAGCAAGTTCACACTTCCTTAATGACCAGATAGGCACACATTTCACAACTTAATTTGCAACTTATTTTTATTTACTAATGAATAACATCCTAGTATGTTCAACAGAACTAACTTGTCTGCTTCTCTTCTGTTTGTATCCCAGCTCCCAGCTGTTACAGCTTCACAAGATCATAAAGTCTGACTTGTTATGTGTATAACGCTGCTATTCATATCCTAGTGCAAAGCAAGGTGGTGTACCAATTTGGTACTACCAAGATTTTGCGAGTGGGATAACAACGAATTTTGGTCTTAATAAAAAATTCTCCTACCAATACGAGGATAATGATGATGACGCTATGGAAGTAGCAAATTGAACGACGTTTCCTATGAAACCAATTTGGTACTACCAAGATTTTGCGAGTGGGATAACAACGAATTTTGGTCTTAATAAAAAATTCTCCTACCAATACGAGGATAATGATGATGACGCTATGGAAGTAGCAAATTCAACGACGTTTCCTATGACTATATCATGTAAATCACTATTATACTAATTATACATATGATCCCTCGAAATGTACTGAAATGAAAATGAAAAATTCTTTCGACTCCGAAGCCAATGGAGAGAAATGACATTATGTGTAGATTTTTACATCATATTGAAAGTCATAAACGTTCAGGGATATCAATAAATCAATTTATCACATAATTAATTGGAAAATAAAAAATATTATCGCATGTGCCATAAATGTCTATGTCATCAAACTTTTTAGTCAAATTATCAATAACACTGCTAATTATATGTACGTAACTCTGAATTCTTAATTTGAAATTAATTTATCAATTACCTTCAAAAAGGCGATGCAAATTAAATTTAAATTTTTGCGGTTACTATTTCCCAGTCATGACGCTGATATGTTGAATGAACTGGAAAAGACGGACAGACGAATATTTCTACCTTTGTTTTCAATATTTTCGTGTTGCTTTTTGTGAAAAAGTCAAATGTACTTATTTTGCAGCAGTAGATTTCTACATCACATTGAAAGTCATAAACGTTCAGGGATATCAATAAATCAATTTATCACACAATTAATTGGAAAATAAAAAATATTATCGCATGTGCCATAAATGTCTATGTCATCAAACTTTTTAGTCAAATTATCAATAACACTGCTAGCTAATGTACTTAACTCTGAATTCTTAATTTGAAATTAATTTATCAATTACCTTCAAAAAGGCGATGCAAATTAAGTTAAAATTATTGCGGTTACTATTTCCCAGTCATGACGCTGATCTGTTGAATGAACTGGAAAAGACGGACAGACGAATATTTCTACCTTTGTTTTCAATATTTTCGTGTTGCTTTTTGTGAAAAAGTCAAATGTACTTATTTTGCAGCTTTTTGTGTGGGACGATATTTTATGCAAGCTTTAAGTTGGTGCTCTCAAGGTAATTTGGGATGACGACTTCTCTTCCTTTCGACAGAGATAAAAATGCCTGACGAAAAGACAAAAGCGTAAAAAATGATGTGTGGAGAAAAATTCATAAGCTAGACAATTTAAACTAAAAATTGGATTTTCGTTGATTCCAGATTATGTTGAATTTGCATGCGAACTTGAATAGGAAAGAGATTATAACCTAAATTATTTTCACATGACGTTAATTCCAAACGTAATTTAGAGAAAAGCATTCCAAATTAAAACAATACGAAGTCGAAAACCTGAAACTGAATGAAACCCGTGAAATCTTGACAATAAGAAAATGTGATCATTAAGGGTCACTCACTGATCCTTTGAATAACAAAGTTTAATTTTGACCCTCGTTTTCAAGTTTGACAACACATGCATACTTTTCTACAGAATACCACAGAATACGTCTAGCGTACTTACGAAAGCAATAAAAATTTGAAACTTACTTTGTCGGTTTCTCCTCTTTGTCTTCCAAAGTATTCTCAAAAACTTTCTACCAGAAGGAATAAAAAGCATTTATTTTACGAGTGCACAACGCACATAAATTTTTAATCTAATTTTCCACGCTGAATATATTGTAATACAAGTAGATTCGTATAATGATGTGATATATTACTGGTTGCTTTTTGCCTTCTTCAAACCTGATCAAATATCAAACATTTAACGCTTTTACAGGAATACAAACGTGCAAACAAAATATACATATTTCGGCTGACGTGGCATCGTTTGCATCCAAAAGTAATTAAAATCTATAAAATGGCAATTATCGTTAGGATTCTTGGTATTAATGGTGCTTAAAACAAGAGTGTCTCAGTTTACCCCGACGGGAAATGATGTCTTGGTTTTATGCTAAAGGTAATAGCACCTAAACCAATTTTTTTTGGCTTGCACAAAATTAATGTGCAACTTAAATTATGGATAATTGATTTCATAAATTATGAACTATAATTTGTTGTAATTTATACATGAAAAGGTTGAGGGAATGATTTGACTTTCTCGTAATAAATTTTAAGAATGCATATATTATCCGTATTTTTTGTATATCCTTCCTAAACTGCTCCAGTAAAAGTGGTCAATTAGCAGGAGCAAGATAATACCCATGATTCGAATTTTTTGCCTGTCAAAGATGAAGTTGTCATATATTTGACTCAAATTTATGCTCATGTCGGCTGTTGTGGGTGCGAAGCAAGCTTGAGCAGAGCAGACAGAGACTTTTGTGATGTGACGAGACTAAATGTGTACA
>JAHZMY010000006.1:0-10447 GCA_027743915.1 Seira sanloemensis
AAGTTCGAGGATGGAAAGAAGAAGGGAGAAGGGGGAAAAAGCATTTGTTCATTTCATTCTCTATTTTTCTCCATCCAAAACAAAATCCATCCATCCACCAAAAAAAGTCCTAACGCTGTCTCTTATGAGAAATGCGTAGAGAGAGAGAGAGGAAAACCCTCTTTGGATATCTATTGTAATCTCTCCCGTTGATATATAGTGTACAAAATGAAATTCATTTCGTATGCGACATAGGTACAAAAGTAAAGAAAGAAATTGGAAGGACGGACGCAAACGGAAAAAAAGACTTCCATATTATTCTTGATAAAAAATAATTGTATATGTGTATGGCATGGCATTGCATGTGAAAAGTGTAAATGTGGCTTTTTGTTATAGAGCTCATCCATGTGCTACAGCTACCTCATTATCTACAGACTTTTTTTTCTTATGCTGACAAACGAAAGGCCTGGGTAACCTAGCAGAGCGGTTTGTTCGTCGTCTCGCTCAGAGTTCCATTGCCACTACGACGACTCTTTTATTTGAGATTCACGTGCGAAGAAGTCGCAAGAAAAGAGCGTTTTTTTTATGCAGAAAGAATGTGTATGTGGAGAAGAGCTGGGATGAGATGGAGGAGGATCCTTTTTCCGTTGCAACTTTGACTCGAGTCTGAGGAAGGTGCGTTCGCTTCGTTGCCTTCTGTATTTTTGCACGTTTTCTCATTCAGAAAAGTTTTGCACCTACATACTTATGAGTACCTATGCTGGATATACGGTATATCAAGTGACCATAGAAAATATTCGCGAATCAAAGGGCTTGGCATACAGGCATATATAAGATTCAAAAAAAGCTAAAGCAGAAGGCAAATATATATTATTTATGTGTATGCTTTACAGAAGTCGGTTTTGCCAGTAGGAAGTGAGAAATATGGATTCCGATAAGTAAAACAAAGTATATGCTTTAGTGAAAGAGTTGTTTCAGAACTTTGCAAAATGTTGCCAAATATGCATAATAGTTTAGCTTATGATATTTCGCTTCTTTTAGAACTTTGAACGTGTATGGGATATGCATATGAGCGAGTAGCTTATTTCAATTTGATTGTCTAAACGTTTTTCCATTGGTATAGTTTTACTGATTCGCAGAACTGAATAACTCGCAAAATATGCTTATGACAGGTTTGCATACTGGAGTCAAGTTTCAGAATGTCAACTTTTATTGTCAAAAGTCTTTAAAAGTTAAAGGTTTGGACATTTCACAGAACTCTAAATTAGCTATGCTTTAATGTATTAATGCTCATGCAGCTGTGTACGATTATATTTTTTAACGATCGGACTTTCTTTGCTATTGCAAATTGTTTAAAACGATTAAATACTTCGCCGGCATTAGTAAAACCATCTTGGAATATTTGTTGTTGTTCGTATTTATATAGAGCTTCTTTTAATGGGAAGAAATAAAATATTATGGCCACATTACATAAACCGAGTGTTGGTAGTTAGCACAGTATTTTGTCATCTGTGAGGATATGGAAAATCTCGTTGGTTATGCATTTCTTGCAAGTTAGCATTTTTAGCAGCTTATCACTTCTCCCTCAACAACGTCATCTTAAATGCTGGTTGGTAATACTTGCTAAATTCCTCGGAGCTCATAAAAATTTGCTCAAATGGTGCAAGTTCGTCATTTGTAGTAGAAAAAGTCAATCATTTATATGTATTTTTGTACTCAGGCTTAAAAAGTGTAAGGAATAGCAAATGAAGGCTTTATAATCATACACACCAAAGCAGGATTAGAGCCAACCAGGATGGATTTACGTTTCCTAATCCTAATGCTTCAGTAATTTGTTTAGACTTAAGTTTAAATATTTTCACATGATTCTTATGCCTGCCGAATGCCGGTATGTGGCTGTTACGCGATTGGGGTACATAATTAAGTATCGCAAGCAGCAGTATTTAACTCTTTGCATGAAAAATCTCAACCAATTTCATTCCTTAAAGGATTAAGTCCAATTCGTCAAGTTCAGTCAGACTAATTATTCAAATAAATTAAAATGCAGCCATCTTAGCTTTAAGCTTTCATTGGTTTTTGCAACTCGAGTTATAGTGCAAAAAACTATACAATTTTCAAAAAGTCATTGTCATTACCACATCCATTTGGTTTAATTAATCTGCAATCCTACAAACAAACCTTATCATGATTCCTTTTCCGCTGTAGTGGCTCTAGGCAAGACTTTCACTTTTTCCCATTTTTGCATGAAATATATACGGCATGGAATCTTGCAAAAAAATGTGGCTCTCTGAGCTTCGGATTATATCACACACAATTTTTTTATATGCTCTTCCTATAAACTCTGATAAAATATGTATTTACCTATGTATGTGCTCCGTCATATACTCATTCTCTCCCTGTACAAGAGTGCAGACAGTGAGTAGTAGCTATTCTCATTCTCACAGGCCCATACATTATACATTCCCCATCCACCTAAAAAGCATTGCCTGAGTGCAGCTGTTCTCGGTCTTCAGCTCTTCAGTTCAGCTTGCCTCTGTTACATTACTGTACAGAAGAGGAATACTCTTTTCCTCTCTCTCTCTATCTAAAGCCTCCACTCTCGTCTTCTTCATATATGTTTAAAGAAGGGAAACTCTGAATAAGCCAAAGCATAATAAAAACAGCTCTCGAGCTCTCCTCACATTGTGTGAATATCTATATGAAAGAAAAATATATAGGAACTTGGCCTATCGGGCATACATTTATTTCTTCTCTTCCTTTGCTAGCAAATGTGCAATGTGAACATCCACAAAAACACAATATACCGGAGAAGTGAGCTCTCAACCCGAGCTGCACAAGTTACAGAAAAAGGTAAAGCTTTTATATACATAAAGAAACTGCAAAAGCTAAATACAATGCATCGCAGTCAAAAACATTCTCCATTCACGTTCTCGCGAAAAAAAAACGCAGAAAAAAAATTCTCTTACCTATTTTAGTCTGCTTCTCCAGGTATGATTTCCGTATAATTTCAATTAAACTGGGGAATGTCAAAAGTTCATTTGAGCAGGTTCTCACGTTGTTTGTGATACTTATGTTCTATATGCACAGTGGCTGTTGTGTACATATGTATGATGTATGTGCATGTAAATACGTTGCATGAGAAAGTCTCAATCTATGTAAATGCACTTAATTGTCCCAGGCTTATCATAATTTCGTGGTTAATTACTCGGCTCACGACTCGTATTAACTTTTTCTTGACCTGCAGGTAATAACGAGCTTTGAATTAGGGGATTATTAAAAAGTGCTCTCACTGTGTTCACTTTGATAGCATGTACCACTCGCGTCAATGCACTATTTTTTGCAAAGCTATGCACACACGGTAATAATGCATGGCGGTGGCAATATCGGCTTGTCCTTTCTCAGTCGATGTCGGTCGGCTTCTATGAATCTCACTGATTTTCCCCAAAAGCGATTCCAATCACTGAATACAAACTTTCGATTAACTCACTTTTAATTAAAGTTTCTTTATGAAACAATGATGACTTACGTCTTATATGAAAATCTGTATTTCCGCTAAAGTTAGAGTCTGCAAATAGGAAACCCAGTCGTTCTCTGGTTGAGTCGGAACTTTACTGCGAGAACCCTCTCAGCTTCATCGCAACTACCTCCACTACCGAAAAAAGAAACATTTTTTGAATATCCATACCTTAGTCGAAACCTAAACACACTTCTATCCTTTTGCCTATCTTCATATTTTTTGCTAGTTGTCACACTCTTCTCCACTCTCAAACTAGTATCATGCCATATAATACAGAAAATGCCTCCTATTGCTCCTGTGCTGTTCTCCGACCAACTCTCATCTTCATGAGTGGTACACACCAAGTCACCAGAACACGAAGCCGTATCTTCTCGTTTTCTGTATGGTTGGCGAAAAACTCACTTTTTCTACAGTCACAATCATCACAAAACAGACCGAAGCAGAAGAAATCCCGAGCCCAAAAAAAGAGTAATACTGACTGGTTAGACTCAGGAACGGCGAGAGAGCCACGAAACAGAATAAAAACTTGTCTCTTTTTTATATATATTATCGTCATGCTTCGTTGTTCGATAGGAGTAAAGGCCTTTGCATTTGTGGGATATCATGAAAAATTATTTTCAGGATAGAGAGGAAAAAACGCTCCTCGCTCTCCACTCTTATCCTCCACACATATTTCCCCTTGCCGTCTCTATGATCGAATCGCAGGAGCTCGGGCCCAACTCACAACGAATAACACGCATGCATTATCCAACCAACAAGAATTAAGCAAAAAATTCATAATAACATCTCTTGGCTTGTTGGGTACATTTTTCCCTTCTTCTCCCCTAAAACTGTGTGTGTTCATGTGTGGATGTGGATTGTGGATGGACGTGAAGGAAGCACTCGCATTGTGCTTACCGTGAACAGAACGGGATCATAAAATAAAAAACCTGGTCCTGCTGGCAGTGTTCGTGTCTCTCTCGGCTATATTGTCGGCCTATGAGGTATCCTCACCAATTGGAAGCCGTCTTGAAATGACTCCTCAGAGAAGGCGTTCCACTTCACCATCGCAGACCCTCTTCAACTTGGCAATGATTAATGCAGACTGAGTGGTGGTTTGAAAGCCCCCCACTGAGCCAGTACGAAATGTATTTAAAAGTTGAATGTTTGAGCGTGCACACACAAAAGGAGCAGAAGAGCCAGAACCAGTTTTTTTGTATTATTCAGCAGAAAATGTGCCTTGCTGTGCTAATGCTATGTTACGATATTTTAAAGGATAAATGCACATATATGGGAAAGGTAGAAGAAGACGAAGTAGGAAAAAATTGGTAGGTTGAAGAAGAGACGAGAGTCTGGCTGGTGTGTGATGTGAGATGTGTGTAGTATATTATTATAGGGCTTTTTTGGGCTTGGAGTTTGAGTTACATTGGAATTTATTTTTGAGAAGGGGAGGTTGCATTTTTCATGCTGTAGGAAAAGAAGAGAGTTGTTTCGATGCTATCGAGGCTTCCTTCTTGCCTCGAACTTTTGATATAACGCAGAGCCTGAGAGAGCTGTGTGTGTGTGAGCTAGAGGTAATGGCTTTTTTGTGTGGAATGAGAGGAAAAAGTTGAGGGGAAATTCTTGTGTGTTCTGGATTAGGATTTCAGAAGTCTGCATATACCTACCTAGTTTGTATCATGCTGTTTGAGCGTCCTCTGCCATGTCCGTATATTTTTATGTGTGTACATTTTATATATGCTTGAAGCATGATTTTCACTTTGAGATAAATATCCAACATGAGCCATCCTCTCTCTCTCTCTCGTCTCAACCCTCGACTTGGCTACAACTTTGGTTTCTTCAGCTCTTTGGGGAAACGAGAGGAATTTTGGGAGAGCGATTCTCCCTCGTTCTGTGAAATGGGAATGATGTGTACCGAGTTCCGAATGCTTTATGTGCATGTAGCTTGGCAATATTATTGCTGAGTGAGAGGAATGGTGAGAGAGCCATGTCCGTATATTTTTATGTGTGTACATTTTATATATGCTTGAAGCATGATTTTCTCTTTGAGATAAATATCCAACATGAGCCATCCTCTCTCTCTCGTCTCAACCCTCGACTCGGCTACAACTTTGGTTTCTTCAGCTCTTTGGGGAAACGAGAGGAATTTTGGGAGAGCGATTCTCCCTCGTTTTGTGAGATGGGAATGATGTGTACCGAGTTCCGAATGCTTTATGTGCATGTAGCTTGGCAATATTATTGCTGAGTGAGAGGAATGGTGAGAGTGATGATAAATGTGAAACTTGGGTGGAAGCAAAAAAAGTTCTCTTTGTCCAAGAAGGGGATAATGACGATGATTAAGTCCTTCCTTTCGTTGCGTGCAAGAAAGGATGGAATATGATTATTACATGATACGTATTGCACATTTACGCCTCTGCGCGACACCCGCTTTCATGCTACGCATGCAAATTCGGGAGAACTATCGACGATTTAGCTGATTTTGCTGGTTTTTGCTGTTTTATATTAATTTTAATTGGTATTTTGCATACAAATCTTGATAGTGCAACTTTTAAAAAGGCGATAAAAATTATCATTATAAAAATTGACCAAAGTAATATCTCCAGTCAAACTTTTGTTACTGGCCCATACTTTTAACAACAGTTATAGTTGACGATTTGCAGACTTTGAAAGAGCATGTACTGGACTAATTATATTTATCAGAAGAATAACCAAATGACTAATTTAATTATAAAATTTGGATTTATGGGTAATTGTAATTCATGTCAAGACCATTATTCCCTTTTACCATCATATTCGTACAGATTACATATTTACATGAAAGAAAGAAGCTCTCGGGTAAAAAAGTAAGAGCATGGTAAAAAGCAAAAACGTATTTCGTCAAACTCCACATGCAGTTGAAATTCATGAGCGTTCTAGCCTTGAACTGCAAGATGACGTGAGCTTGTGAGCATATTTAATATACACAAAGGGAAACTCATATCTAAAAGCATGCCTCAAAAAATAACTATGCTTATATGGATGTTTTCGTATATGGCGAGTCCATTGATAAGGCATATTTACATTATTACTATAATATAGGTTTGTGGTGATAACGTGAGACATGAATAATTTACATGATGTGAAATGAGACATGAAGTGAAAATTTACCCAAGTTTATCCAGCTATAGTTACAAGGTAAAATCCTACATTAGTTTAGTTTTTTGAAAATAAAGTGGGACGGGAATGGGACGAGTGTGGGTGAAAATTCTGCAAGCATCTGGCCTTGAAATGCAAGATGACGTGAGCTTGTGAGCATATTTAATATACATAAAGGGAAACTCATATCTAAAAGCATGCCTCGAAAAATAACCATGCTTATATGGATGTTTTCGTATATGGCGAGTCCATTGATAATGCATATTTGCATTATTACTATAAATTAGGTTTGTGGTAATAATGTGAGACATGAATAACTTTCTTAAATTGTAGTGAAAATTTACCTATGAGTGAATGAATCATCATTATGCTTTCTAGTCCGACAATCTGCATACGGTTACATGCTTACCTATATGAGCATAAAAAGGCAATTATCTAAGTTAATTCTAAAAACTCATACAAGTAACTTGAATCTCAATATTATATAATTTTGTTTCAAGTTATTGAGTTAACTAATAGTTAACCGGCAATTTACTTGTAAAATACAGGAACACGAGCTTTAATAATACAATACAATATTCGCTCCGGCAGTAGTTGAAGAGTTTACGTAAACCGTCGAGAGAATGGAATCTCATTTCCCCAAAACTTCGATATCAAAGTAAGTCTCAAGCTGAGAGGTCTCCATCCATACTTACAGCTCCGGCAATAGTTGAAGAGTTTACGTAAACCGTCGAGAGAATGGAATCTCATTTCCCCAAAACTTCGATATCAAAGTAAGTCTCAAGCTGAGAGGTCTCCATCCATACTTACATACATTACCATGATATAAACCGAACAAACTTGAATCCACGCACAAGAGCCGTACACAACCCAACGTAATCTCGTTATTTTTCTGGAGAGATGTTGCCGTTGCCGTACAAAAAGCATAAAAGAAGGCAGCCCAGTCCAACACTCCTTCCTTCTCCTTACGCACTTTTATCACACAAGCCCAACTAACTGCATCTCTCCTGTGCGTTCTTACCAGAAGAGAGAGAGAGAGAGAGATAAAGTTTGTGTGAGAAAGACAAGGAAGGGAAATTGATTACATATTTTGAAGCTTGTATCCAGCTGCTACGTTCCTTTCCTTTTTTTTATCCGCCTGTCTCTCTATCCATTAAAAATCTTTTTTCCCCTTCACAGAAGAATCCTCCCTTCTCTCGCTTTTTTGTTCTATTTTCCTCTCTAGCTGGATCCAAGAGAGCTACAACAGCCCCTGAGAGCGGTGTCGGTGTGGATTCATTTATTTCTCCCCCTTCTCGCATCCATACAAAACATAGTGATTTTTTTCTCATATTGCATATAAACTTTTTTTATGTATTAACTCAAACATACGTCAGTATATCCCTAAAATATATATTTCCTTTATTCTCTCAAAAAAAGACCTTTTATACGCATGCATGCTTGGATGGATCATTATTATTACATTCCATTTTTTAAACCGAGATCGTCTCATTTTTTATTCGTTCTCTTTTGTGCAATTGCTAATGAAGGGAAATAGTATAATATGCTCACATTCACGTCCCACTACTACATTCCTTTTATTAATCTTATTGATTGGTCATGAGCAGATATCATGGTGTATGGTACAGATAGAAATCCTCTGAGGTGATCCGAGTGGGAAATGAGGGAACCTTTTTTGAACTATCTACAGAAAAAGACGCAATTATTCATTCTCTCTGAGCTCAAAGGTACATAATGAAATAAGGTTTCAGGTTTTCTCTTTGAGATCGATGGCTTTGAAACGACATGAAATTTGATGCATGGCCAATTATCAGAACGCATAAAGGATTTAGATTGAGGTGGAAAGGGATTCCTACTACTTTAACTGAAAACGCAGGTAATCTCTTTGAAAAAGTATGAGATGGACAAGTGCATGCCTTATGCATGGACAAGATTTGAAAGACATGCATGACGACATAGTGGTCATTATAAGCAGAGCTTCAAAAATTGTCAATTTCATTTATGAATTACGTAATTGTCAATTACAAACTGTAGTTAACAATCAAGATCTGCTTTCAACATTGTAATTAGTAATTGAAGAAAGAAAATTTTGGCCAGTAATTGTCAATTGAATCGTAATTACATTTTCACATAATTATTCCAAATCATTGAACACAGTTGACTTTTATATACAAAGGGTCGATTTTTATACAAATTGAAATCCTTTTACATATTTTATGCCTGTGTTTCATGAATGCGTTTAGACTGTATTCTTGATTCTTGCAACCTTTTTGCTTTAGCTCTATTTTAAAATTAATTAAAGTTGGCTTACTTTAAACCTTACTTTAGTTGAAGTAGTAGGTATAATATTATGGAAGAATTTTTTGCTCATATTCGTTAGATGTAAATATGCTAAACATATAGATGCATTTTATTATGCTTTCATAACAGTTCTCAAAAGTCTCTTGCTTAGACAATTCATGATTTGGTTTTGTTTCCAACATTAACCTCGTAAGCCTGTGGATTTTGAGAGGTTTTGTAGATACTAATTTTTTTTTAAAATTTCAATTGAACATGCAATCTAATTACGTAATTGATTATTAGTAATTAATACTGGCGGTCTGGAACTGTTTGGAAACGTAATTAGCATTGAATGACAACACGAAATTCAATTTCCAGACCCTGATTTTAAGTTTTTAAGTTAGGTAGGCCCTCTATACTTACCAGGTACGCAGATATTAGAAGCAAGGCGTCAAGAAATCAACCGAATTTTTATATTCAATTTTTACAATATTTGCCAAATAAAGATTTGAAACTAATTAATTTTCGGCTTCGGTTTGTCTTTTTTGGCCAATTGCTTCTTGTCTGCATGAATCCCACACAGGTGAAACATGACTCATGAACCATGACTCATGACATGTTGGCATGCGTAGATGACTACATTACGGGAGCCAACGGGTTTTTGGAGGAACAAGAAAATATGTAGGTATTCAACATTCCTCACACTTTGTAGAGGAGGGCCTGACAAGATGCCTTTGCCTTGTCATTAGGGAGAGAGTTTGTCTTTGTTGACGCTGAATGATGATGGTCCAAATGACTTGTGGAATATGCAATAAAAATGATTCGGCTTATTATATCGTGATTAAATCATGATCTGACTATGTATTACATAGACAGCCATCACTCATGGAAAGTGTGGAGTGGTTTGGAGGATATGACAATGACGCATTCCATTGTCATATTTGCATAAAATAAAGATGTCAGTGAGTGAGA
The DNA here is from genome assembly GCA_027743915.1 of Seira sanloemensis. NCBI lineage: Eukaryota > Metazoa > Arthropoda > Collembola > Entomobryomorpha > Entomobryidae > Seira > Seira sanloemensis. Next base: position 9,863 of record JAHZMY010000006.1, read on the forward strand.
TGATCATTCGTGGAATCAAGATTGTAACTACAATAAATATGAATGCATTTCATGATTATTTCAAAAACTCCATTGTATTGTATTACTTACATGATTATGGATAATGATGGTAAAAAAATGTGGTAAACGTAAACGTTAGATTTTAAAGAGAAATCAACTCAAAAATGCTTTTATTGTTTTGAGGAACAATTAGCATTAAATATCTAGCACTGGGAATGAGTATAAGTATAATTACTAATTTTGCTCTCATTATGAGGATCTGTGCAGGGAAAGAGAGCTGTAGCTGTAAATAATCACTTTATAATAAAATATTCACAATGCTTTGGATATAAATAGTTTGTATTAAGGCTTCGGAATTTCTGAGAAGTTTTTGGTAAATTGATCACTTGGAGGTGCGGTGTTTCTTCTTGTGTTGATTAAAAGGGCGTCGGAACCTTATAGATTTTAGGTTCTGGGCTTTCTTCCGCGCCTCGAATTCCTCAATCTTATCGTGACATCCCTCCAGGTTTTCCTCGGGCTCCCAGCTGCTGTACCAATCGTCCCAGTTTTCCCATTTCACACGATATAAGATCTTTCCGTCTTCTT
>JAHZMY010000007.1:0-19470 GCA_027743915.1 Seira sanloemensis
CGTGAGTATTTCATTTCGCCGGACTTTGAGACAAGTCGGCTTTGCATGCAGGCTACATCCTTTCCCAGAAAAATATCAAGTTACAAGTAGGGCCAAACTTTAGAGAAGGGCTTCTTTGTTGTTTGTTTCCCTTTAAATCTCGTAGAAAGAAGAGCTTTGTTTCCTTTACTAAATTACCTTGCACTTCAAAACTTCTAAGATCTTTTTCTTATTGTGCGTTCTACACGAACAAGATTCAGTGTAAATATTATGTAAATCCCTTAAAACATGAAGTCTATCGTAAGTTTTAAGTTTACATATAATTTTCCGGAGACTCATGAAATAGAACACACAAAAAAGGAAGCCATAACTGCGTTTCATAGCGGATGTCCCAAGTTTCAACATTTCAACGGTGACGGGGCTAATCTCTCAAATTCTACAGAAATCAATCGTGATCGTGAGTTTTCGTGGTATGTATAATTAAAGACTCGGGTAGGTAAAGTCTCATAAACTTGGTATTGGACAATGAAAAGGATTCAGCAAATATGTGTCACGTCGCGTTTTAATCATTCTAAAATGTGCACCAAAAAGTATTTTGAGTAGAAAATTGAACCAAATCGCAATTTCTACTAAAAGTTTGTAAGTATTCGGCCGTTCTTGTCTCCCAGAATCCAGTTCTTCCTTGATGTGTATTTAAAAATCATTTTACTTTTGCATTTTGGTTTCACCACATCACCAGAATAATGTCACGGGAGTTTTATTTTACGTAGCAGATAAAATGTGGATTTTTTGCATTTTTTGTGTTGCTCCATAAGATTTGCTGACTATCTACATAAGACGCTTTTTTGTGGGATGAAGCTTATTTCCGATTTGTGAGGAAGTAGGAGCATAATTATGCCCATAATTCCATGAATGCACGTTGAACGTAAATCCATTTCCTTGTCACATTATCATGTGCCTGCTTTATATCACTTGTGTTCGATGCAAGCGCATATTTTTCCAGTTTTTGTTGGGAAGATATAGGAAGCAAAAGGGAAAGGGGAGAGAAAAATTCCTATCTTGGTTTACCCCTTCTTCCGTGTCTGCCTCTTCATATGTCACACACTTGTGCCATTACGTTACGTTTGATATTATTTGACTGTAATGCTCTTGGAAAGTGTTTCTGTGTTTTGCTCCTTTTTCGAGAACGTTGGATTGTAGATACGGGCGCATGGCAAAAGCTCCAGGAAAGGATACGCGATATAGACGCTAAAAGCAAGAATATTACTAGATGAAAAGAAGAAGCAAAAAAATCGGGTAATGCTTATATGCATCGCCTAGTTTTTCCAGAGTGTTTGCTGCCTTTTCCTCATGTTTGTCACCCTACTTCTCACTCTCTGCTTTCTCTATATACATATTAGGTGAATTTACCAAATTATATGCACTTGTTCTTGTAATACCATCATCCCCACATGTAATTTATACCTTGACGATTATTTAGATTTAACATTGCTCACTTTTAGCAGTTGGTATTCACTAGCTCCTTAACGTTTTCTAGATTAGTCACTCCAAGACAGGCAGAGTGAAAGTATGCATACATATTTTATGTAGTTGAAGACGTGTAATCAAGATATCTTCACATTCATTCAAATATGTTGCGTACTACTACCCTTAGCTTTGCTCCCAATAAAAATGGTGGTGAATAGTGATTGTAAAAATTCTTTTCAGGTTGGAGCTTTTTATTAGTTTAATTTACTTGCTAGATCTGTTTGCCGTGTCACTTGTTTGTGGACTTTACGAAACAAGGAAATTTTAATTTGAGAACTAATGGCATTATTTAAGAGCTAATGAATAAGTTTTCTTCGGCCAAATAAGTTGTCTATATTCTCATCAAAATGAATATTCCCAACGCTAACGACGACAGTGACTTCCCCGTGCACCGGGCCGGTCCTCCATTGCCCATTCGAAGCAAAGGAACTTCTCATTTAAAAGCCAAGGGCACAGTTCCCTTGAAGGCAACCAGTTCAAGTGTGTTAGCAAGTCAAAGTTCTTGTAAACCGTGCAGCTCAAACTCCTCCGCCAAATGTAGCAGCATCACTGCTGAAAGTAAGGTTAAGCAATACATTGAAAGGGTAAAAGCTCGAGATGAGCAAGGAAGAAAAAAGCGCTTAAAGCCGGAGCAAATGTTAAGTCTTGAAGATTTGTACCAAGTCAATGTAGATGAAAAGTCTAGAGAAAAAATCATCTCCAAAACGAACAAAGATGAACCTGCGGCCGAGCTCTCGGTTGCCGATGTGCAGGAGAGGCTACGGGAGACAATGCGAATTGTGAAAGAAAAAGACGAGCTGATTAATAAGCTGCGAGAAAGTTGTCACGATTTAGCAATAAAGTGTGCAGATGCAGAAAACCGTGTGGATGAGCTGCGGTTCTCGTATGGAAGATCATTGCCCGTAGGAAAGGAGGCTCATCAACAGCAACCAAAACGTCTTAATATTGGGACGCGTGCAAGCATTTGTGGTGAGACGAGTGTAAGGCTTCCTCATGAAACTTGCGCTCCAAGAAGATGTGCTTCAGTTGAAAGCCTTTGCATGAAAGACAGTGGCTCTGCAAGGGCTGCAGAAGGTGAAAGCAATCACCATCACCCGTCGATTGATGAATGCATAGATATTCCCGAAAAGGTCAGTAAGCAGGACGCTCACACTCAAGTAGAGCCACACGGCGATGCTTTTCGGAATGAGGCGTTGTCGAACCAAGAAGTAGGCCATTGGGAGCAACTCGAGCTGGAGGAAGACATTTTGCAGGAGACGTGTTCCAATTGGCTGGAAAAGGTTACTGAGAAAAATCGTATAATATCTGCTTTTCCAAAAACAGTTCTTTCTTTGTGACTCAATTTTGCAAACGTTATATTCCTGCAGGTACAAAATTGGAAAACTGACTCCAACTTCAATTTAAGTCAAGACTCTGGAGGAGATAGGGATAGCGGCTTCCGAAGTTCTGCGGAAATGGACGGGGATTCCATACGGCGTCAACAGCGTCTCATTTCAACAAAAATGCAGAGAAAAGGTGAAGAAAAGAGTGGTGAAAAGTTGTTAAAAGTTCCACCAAAGTGTAGCACGACACAGGTACCTCTTTTGTCTTCGTCATCATCGACGACAATCACAGTGCCCCGAAGGGCATCATGCACTGCTGGAAGCAATGGGGCCGATGGCGAAAATCTTCCTGGACTATCCACGCAACAACAACGTCAACACTTTTGGCCCAGTTTCTCAACATCACAATCATACTTTCACCTGAATAATTTCCCCAATGAAAGTTTGGAAAGCGACACAACCAAAGCAAAATCTTTATTTTATGAGCTAGCTGAAGCAGAGAGAAACAAGTACGAATGCTTTCAAGAAGGCTACTCTGCCAAGAATTCTAGTCATGATCGAAAAATACACGGCGCAAAGTCTTTGGACGTTTTGTACTTTCCCCAAACAGCTCATCACCGTACAAAGGAGGAGTTGAAGAGTTTAATAGACAGCTCCTTTGATCCTCCGGAATTTATTTTGAAATCTCATTTAGATTGTCAGCACAGATCTATTGACAAAAGGGTAAAAATGCTGGACCCGCTCTTGGATGACGCCACACAAATCGCACTCAGGGTTAAACAAAAATCGGAGAGACTCGCCAAAATGCTGCAAGATGCATGTACCTTCGATTAAAAAAGTGCAAACCGACGCAAAAAAATGATTTTTTAATTACGCGCATAAAGTACAATATGTAAGTAAATAATGGACAATTCACGCAACATCATAATTTATTTTATATTAATTATTACTTACGTAAACCTTTTAAAACTTTTGTGTCACTTGGAACAGACGCATATTGAATGAAAGATTCAACTGACAACTAAATAAATGAGTGTTATAAGTGTATAATAGATTTGAAATTTGGAAAAAATGTAATAGCAAAAAAATTATTGTACTCATACAAATTATTTATTTAGAATATTTAAAAGTTCTGCGATAAAATGATAAGATGGGATGATGATTAAGCAAAAAGAACTGTCACATTAGTACCCGGTGAAAGTTCTCCTATTCAATATTCGATATCTTTTTTTTGAAGGGGTTTAATTACGTTTTTTGCATGAACAATGAAGTAGTTTTTGATGAAATAACTTTTCGAGACTTGTTTGACTATTATACCGTACTCATTTTTAAAAATCTGGCTGTTTTTATTTTCATACACTAATGCGCTTACTTCCATCATAAAAAATTATGATCAATTAGACATTTGACTAGGAATAAGTAAAAAGATTCATCCTTCTTTTGCACCAAAAATCCGCATTCAATCTGTCACTTTTTTGCAAGAACTGAATAAAAAACATTTGGAACTGACTGAGATGGCATACTATCACTTTGATCTCTGTCTCACTTTTGATTATCATGATATGAAAAATGTGAAAGTTGATGTGATAATTTGATAAAGGTGAAGCGAAATTAAAAGGATTCTGTTGCGTCGACATCTACGTGCATTGTATACGTGTGCTAAAGTGCAATCTCAAATTGCATTACACCTTACACTAATGCAACTATCCCAATGATGCACGAGCGGGATCCTAAAAAAATGACACGTTCAACTGTTATTCTCATCATATGTTTTGTAATCATCTTTCAGCAGCCTTTGACAGATAATCAAAATTTAAACATAATAAACTCCGCAATGAAGCAGGAAATACGGAAAGGGAATAATTAATACAAGTACCTATTTATTTTTTGAACAATATACATACCATATTTCGTAAAGTGACATCATACTAGTTCTCACCACATTCGGAGTTTATTTAATTGAAAGAAGATATTCAAAATGTCTCTCCGAGAACGACAGTTAGGTAAAAAGAAAAACACTTTATTCACAGATGTGAAAACATTCAATGTGAATTCATTAACATATGCATACTTTGGTTCTTTTTTTCCAAACAGCTAGTCTACTGTCCATGCTAAATCTGAATACTTCCTCCTCAGAACAACTTGTGGATGTCGCCGAACCCGTTTGAGAAGATTCTTGTGTTTGATAAAGTGGGCCAAGATATCCTTGCTCCGTTGATTAGTGTCAAAGAACTACGTGAGAACGGAGTCACACTCCACATGTAAAAACACATTTTAACTTCTAAACTATCACTGAATAAGAGCGAATGTAGATATTGTTTTCTACTAGCTCCAAGATTTTGTTGCCGATTCTAATAACTTTTTCATTACTTACAGTGCTCTTAATGCAGTCCACACACCCATTCCTGATGTACCCGCAATTTATTTCACCCTGCCGACTGATGAAAATGTGGAAAGGATATCAAAGGACGTTGAGAGCCGGCTTTATGGGTCCTTCTTTTTTAATTTTATCAACCCCATCGCAAGATCAAGGATTGAAGATTTAGCAAACGCCGCAATACAATCGGGTGATATGAAGATTGTGCAGAGAGTGTATGATCAGTATTGCGATTTTATATGTCTAGAGGAAGACTTTTTCGTGGCAACTGGAGAAAGTGGCTCTTTTTATGGTATGTCAATCATTTTTTAAGAAAAAAATACANGATTGTGCAGAGAGTGTATGATCAGTATTGCGATTTTATATGTCTAGAGGAAGACTTTTTCGTGGCAACTGGAGAAAGTGGCTCTTTTTATGGTATGTCAATCATTTTTTAAGAAAAAAATACAGTTTAGTTTTAATTTTTATGCTTTCTAAGTCATAAATTCTTTTTTTCTAAATAGCGCTAAATACCACCACGGCTCAAGATACCGAAATCACAAAAACCTTGGAATCATTAACAAACACCTTATTTAGTGCTTTAGTCCAACTTCAACAAATTCCTATAATTCGTGCCCCTCGCAATACGGCGGCATCGATGGTTGCGGAATCATTGGATAAGAAGCTTCGCGATCATTTGCACGACACGCGGAATTGTTTATTTAATACGTCGCATACTCGTCCTCTTTTAATCTTATATGACAGAAGCCTTGACCTTCCCACATGTTTGACCCATTCCTGGAATTATCAGTCTTTAGTGCATGATTTGCTTGGCATTACACGAAATCAAGTGAAAGTGGAAGAGAAGGGTGTGATGAAGACTTATGACCTTGATGGGAGAAGAGATACATTTTGGGATGGACTTCGAAGTGCGCCCTTTAATCAAGTTGCAGAAGCTATCCAAAATGAGCTAGAAGAGGTTAGACGAGCCGAAGAAGAGGTGCGGCGACTAAAGGTTGAAATTGGGGGAGTCGATGAGCTGAATGAAGATTTGAGTGGAAACACTAATCGATTGAGTAATGCCATCAAAGACTTGCCCGCGTTGTTGGAAAAAAAGAAAATGTTAGACCAACATATGAATATCGCCACAGGTAAAACTCACATGTGACTTTATAAATTCACTTTTTTCATTGACTATATGGAAGTGTCATTTCCTGACTGTTTTTCCTTGCGTTGATCATAGCTCTTCTAAGCAAAATCAAGTCTCGTCATTTGGACAATCTTTACGAGTTGGAAACAAAACTGCTCCAGAATCCATCACAGTCGCTTCTAGGACTCCAGGGAAGTTACAAGGACAAGATTCGATTGTTCCTAATGTACTACATTCTAAATAATGGGCAAATTGCATCTAGTGAAGTCGACCAATTCCAGACTGGCTTGGGAGTGCCAGAAGGCGAGGAAGACCCTCAACTTGTTTTCAGACAAGCTTTTGAGTTTGTGAAAAAGTGGATGTGAGTGAATACGTTTTCTGATTGATTCACATAATTTTATAAATACTCGTGACAAAGGAAATACTTGAAAGCCATTTTAAATTGCCATTTTAGATCGCTTTCAAAACTAAGCGCCAACAGTGCGTATTCCATCAGTGGTGGAGTGCCAACTGGAAATCTAATTAACTTACAAGATGACCGTACCAATATATTTTCCAAGTTGGTGGGCGGTACTTCTTTCCTGATGGAAGGCGTCCGAAATCTGGTGTTCAAGAAACAGGTAAAAATTGTGACGGAAAGTATTTCAAAGTCCATCATTCTTTTCAGCTCAAACAATAAAACTACTTTTATCTTTGTCAGGCGCTTCCTTTAACTCGCGTGGTGCAAGAATTACTTGACGGACAGCAAACAGAATTAACTTCGGATTATGTGTACTACGATCCGAAGCAGCTAAAACAGGCGCAAGTCAAAAATTCTCAATCTTTCAGTGAAGCCATTGTATTCGTGGTTGGCGGAGGCAACTACCATGAATATAACAATATCAACGATGTACTATGTAAAAAGAGTGCAGCGGGAGCACAGACGGTTACGAAACAGAAGAAGGTAACATACGGAACGAGTTGTCTTCTAAACGGCGAGGAATTTTTAAATCAGGTATGAGTAAGCGAAAAAGACAATCAAATCATTGTACCATATTATTTTGGTTTTTAGTGTTAACATTATAAATATTTTATTTTCAGCTCTGCATGCTAGGTGAAGAAATGATGCCACGCAATCAAAATTAAACTCCTGAATATATACGTCGAAAAGTGCGTTGTAGAACTCACTGGATATATTTAATTTCTGTCATAATTATTTTATTATAAAAACTTTTTATTGGGATGTGAATTAAATCAGGGACCTTATATATCGAACATGCATATCTTTTATCACACACATCTTTTTTATCCTAATCCTAACTCGATTCTTCATTTTCAGAACCTGTTACAATTTCATACATTGAATTTTTTGTATGGGGAGGCAGTTCCATGAGATCACCTATTATACTTGATGTCGCTTTTTCAAAGGCTTCTTTGTTCAAACTTCCCGTTTGCCAAGCAACCTTCGCTTCCACTTTTGGTTCGACTACAGGCTTTCTCCGGCTACGGTGTTTACTGGTTTTGGACTTTTTCTTGCTCGAGCTAACACTAAAGGCGTCAGATAGGGTTGGAAACAACTCGTGGTATGACTTCTTCAAGAAGCGAATCTGATCTCCAAGTATGCGCTTATGATGCTGGGCTTCTTGCAGGGCGTCCATCAGTTCTTCAATTTTATCGTTTAGGCCGACAGTCATCTTCAAAACACCAGACAAACATTAACTACATGAGGAGGTGGCTCTTAAAGTGTAGATATTGACAAGAACCTATGTACCTTTTCCTTTGATTTCCTAATTGACTGAATGATGCGCTTTGACTGAGATAATTTATCCTTTAGCTCTGAACATTGTAGCCTTAATTTTTGCATTTCCACGGGACTGCAACATTCGTGGGCGCGCGCATTTGTATAGCTATCGGTGTCTCTTAGTATGGCTGCCATATCCGTGTATTTCTTGGCCATGTCATCTATCTCCTTCCTATATAAAATGTAATAAGCATATTAGAAAAAAGGAAAACTTCTGAAACTCCTTGCTGCGCCTTGGTATGCAGGGTTTAAACAATTATGTATCAACAAAGTTTACTAAGGTTTACCTTAGCTGAACATTGCTTTTTTCTAGTTCGTAATTCTTAAAAGTCAGCAGTTCCTTGGTACTTTCCGCCACCCTCAGACTTTCTCGGAGTTCTCCGTTCTCCTTCTTCAATTTGGCGTTTGATTCTCGTTCAACTTGGATCAGTCTGTCCTTCTCATTTGCGTCATTTTGAAGCTTCGTTTTTAACTGAGCAGTTTCTTGAATTTTGAGCTCTACCATTTGGAGGTACTCGGGTATAATAGCTAAACTCTCGAATTTGTCTTGAACATTATTCTGCAGCATTCGAACTCTAAAGTTTGCATCCGATTCTATTCGCTCGATTTCGGATTTTAATTCTTCAACTTCTTGTTCCGTGTCCATTAGCTTTCTTTGCAAGCGCGAGATCTTTTGTTGGTATAACTCGTCAGCGACATTAACCGATTGGATGCTTTCTTGAAGGGTTTCAGAATCTGACCTGATAGTTGTCTCTGTAAATCGAACTGAGCGTTGGTGCTGCTGCTGCTGCTGCTGCTGATGATGATGATGATGATGGAAACTTTCTCGGGCTCCTTTCACTTCAATGTGGCCACAGCTTTGACTTCTAGAGAGGGGCTTTGGAACAGCAACTGGGGTTAATGTGATTCCACTTATTTCCTCGATTTGGGGAAATGTAAGACTTTCTTCGTATAGCATCTTCAAGCGGTTTAAATTTTCCAGTGACACGGATGCTGAAGCTACAGCAGATTTGTCGGAGAGATAGTCTCCTCCAGCTCTATCATGAACTTTCATTTCGGCCTTATTGCGGGGATGCACTTCTTCGTCAGAATCTACCTCCGTGTATGACGCTGATGCTGCAGAGAGTGGTGCTGGATTCCTCGTTTTTATAACCAACATTTCGTTAGTTTCGGGGCGAGGACTTGACGTTTTGCTGTCTTTTGCTTCGGGAGCAAGTGGCGTTCTTTCCATTTCCGTTTGACTCGTCTTGGAAGATTCGCTAATGAGAGACGTGCGAGAGGCTGATTTTCTGGCAATAATATCGCGCAGTTTATTATCAACCTCCTCGAATTCCCGAACCTTTTGCAAAACACTGGTTCTCATATTATTTAGCATGGTGCAATCATCATCCGTAAGTCCATTGTCAGTCTTTTGGAAGTCCTGGATTGTCCGACGAAGTAAATTCACCTCCTCTGCTGCTTCCAGCGCTAGTCGATTCGCTTTCTCAATCAGAGTCAATAGGTCAGGATCATTTTTTGTCAGATTATTTTCCCAAATCTTCATAACTTCCTCACGTTTCGCTTGCAGACATGCGGTCTGGAATAAAAATAGTTACATACTATTAAAAAATTACATACTATTATGAATTATATGATAACTGTAATTAAACCCGTACCACATCAACCAAAGAGTCTTTCGATTGTAGTTTATAACTGGAAGCAACCCGCCTGCCTCCATTCTTCGGTCTAATTTTCAAAGTTGGCTTCCTCACTACGACTTGCTTGCTTTCTTTGCGCTTTGTGGAGCTCGTCGTCGTCACATTTGTACTACTGGCGGATTTATACTTTGGTTTGGCTTGACTCATTGCGTTCATTGCATTCGTGTCAACAGTTTTTTGTCGAAACCTCATTGAGCTGTATGAAGAAGAGGTGGACGCATTTAGTATAGGAAGGGGCAAAATGAATCCCTTTGCTACTTTCGAAGCCGACAACTCCCCTCCTCCCGTGGGAGTCATGGTACCACTCGATTTGGCAGGAGCCGGAACCCAAGGCCCCCGAAGCTGAGAAACACCAACTTTTCTGGACGACATGATTTTGAAACTTACAATTAGGTGAATATATATGCCAACTCAGATTGGACAACCTTCAATGTTCAAATGTATGAAAAAGTCTACATTTCGTATGTATGTCGCGATTTTCATTGCCAAATGAATTATTCTACAGCAGGGTGATGTATATAATGGTCTTTTTGTTCAGTGTTTGTCTCAAAGTATCCCTGGGTAACTCCTGCTTTCTCCAGTAGCCCTCCCAGAACTATTTACACCAACCTGTTAGATCTTTCTGTGTGAGACCGAGGGGACACAGGACGCAGGAAGCCAATACAGTGCCTACATGAATCATGAATCATGATCTCACAGTCACAACTTGGAAATATGCTACTTGTCTAATTATCTATTTTGCAAAAAAATTAAAACGGGGTGAAATGAGACATAATGCTTTAAAGCAGAAGAAATGCTTTCTGCATTTTCATGATTGGTAAAATTGTCGATGATAATGCTTGTCAGAATAAATCCTGAAAGTGAACTGGAGATTGCATGCAATAAATAAACCGTGCGAATATGTGAACAAGTTAGTCGACTTAAATGATTATCATTTTGCTGTAGATGTACTTAGATCTCATGTTTTCATGGTCTCATGGTTCTTATTAATGGTCCATTTTGCCACATGTGCGTGCATTTGGAATTTTGGTTGGGAAACAGCAAATAAAAAAATCCACATCTCTCTACTCCACATTCATGCACAAAAAGTGCTTCACAGAAACAAGCAGCTGCACTTGCCTTCTTATTGGTCTCATTCCACCATGATAATATGCTCCATGCTTTTGTAGTTTTTATTTCACGAGAAGTGTACTGTGTACGACTACAATCATGTTGATTAGGGAATAATTAAAGGGATAAATATTATTTATCGTATTCAGTTTAAAAGTTCGCACATAGTTTAAGTTGGAGACGGTGCTTTAACTCCAAGTTCTGGATCGTGTGTGCACTCACACAAAAGCTGATTTGTTTGAGGGAGATTTCTTCGGTGCAACTGGAGAAAATTATTATCTTAGTTTGTTTTTAAAATCGTACCTTGTTTACTTCAATACTCATTATCATCCATCCACTCCATTGTTTAAATTGTGGTGCTGTCATATAGTAGAAAAGCTAATTTAACGGTGCAAAGTTGATCTCTTACTGTACACGTTTAAGATTTTAGTTATAAACTTCCTTCGCATATTATTAACAACAGCATCCTGGAGTTTGAAAAAAACCAAATAATAGAAATTGTATATTGCTATGTCCAATTTTTGTCAGTTAGATAGACACTGGCAATTATCATAAAAGTTTAGCTATGATTTCGGTGACTTAATGTTTAAAAAATTGTAATTTACATCTCCGAAAGCGTGAATCAGAGGTGAGTATGTTTTTTTTACAGATATTGTAAATTGAAAATCATTATCGATTGATAAGATTTATACTTATGAATATTCAAAACTTAACATACCCGGATTTATATTTCCATGTTAGACATTCATGCTGCTTGGGTAGGGTCACATTGACGAGACCACAGTGGTCTAGCAAACATGACCACTTCTATAGGCCCTGCAGGGCCGGGGCCTACAAATGCTGGAGCTCATAACCAAATTCCAGGTCCAGATGTCACCCAAATATTTGACATGCTGGAATCTAGTAATCCCGCAATTGTACAGGAAGTTAAAGAAATGATTCTGGACAACCTGAATAATAGTAAGTTGGCAGTTTAAAAACACTAAATCATCTAAACACTAGTCCTTTGATAAACGCGAAGCTAAACTTGTGCCGATTTCATTTTTCAGCCAAGGAAAGTTGGCTGGTTTATGGATTGTACGAATATTACGTTCAGTCAGGGTCGGTGAGATGTTCCGATATTCTTTGTGGGATTTCAAGAGAGCCGCATGATAAATATTTGATTGAAAAGTGAGATTATAGACAAAATTACTAATGTAGATGAGTAATATTTTATTCACCACAAGTAATTAAATTTTTAAAAGGATGACAGAAGGAATTCGATCGACGGTGAAAGAACCGAGACGCCAAGCGCTAACCTTGCTGGGCCATGCAGTGTGTAAACAGCCATCGTGGTTATACAAAATAACAGCATTTTTCATTATTCAGAGAGCTAATTAAACTTTTAAAGGTGGGATCTTATTTTTTCTCGACTATAAAAACCCGACCTTGTAAAATAAATTATTTTTCCTTGAATATTTAGACGGAAACTGATGTCGTTATATTACTAACCGGCTTGTTGTCCATGATAATGTTGCTGCCGATCATTCCCATGTCTATTGTTTCTTACGTACAAGACTTTTTCGATGTGTTTGGGTAAAATCTCATTTGGAATTTTCTACACTTTTTCATTTGGAAAACCATTTTTTATCACATTTTGTCTTTACTGAATAACATCCAAAATTGCAGGCGATTGGCGACATGGACTAACACGACGCACAATATACCAAAGGAACATGTTCTGCATCTGCAAGTCGGACTTTATTCTCTGTTTCATCGGTTGTACGCCATGTGGCCGTGTAATTTCTTATCCTATTTGCGCCACAATTTTGGTACTGCGGAAAAGCGAACGGTTTTCTTACATACAATAATGGTTAGTTGTCTATATTACTTATTTTGCAAATAACGCATTTCATTTTTTTGCCAATTCTGACTTTATACATATTTTATTCCAAAGCCCATGCTTGAAAAAGTGAAGATGCATCCCAAACTGGTGACAACTACAAGAGATGCCGAATTAGGCACCAGCCGTTGGCAAAGTCGTGACTACCATGATATTATAGCGGAATGTTCAAAAATTTCACTGGATGGGTACGAATCTGGGCTTCCAGAGGAAGTTCCGTGTGGGTTCACTACCAACATCGGCTCAAATTTTGGGGTGGCAAATGGTGGTGGCTCTGTTCAAAACTTTGGACTCGAGCTGAATTTGGAGGATATGTTAAAAATACCCGCAACTAATCTGGAATGCCAGGCCATGGATATATATGACATAAACAGTTTGCAGCAGTTTATTGATGATTTTCCAAACACTGCCCCACCGACACCCCTCTCAGTCACCACCCCCGGAAACAGTTATCCTCATCCCGTGCTTACTGTTAAAACTAATCTACACGCTGAAACTGCAATGGAAGCGACACCGGAAAATACGCCTGTTAAAGTAAGCTTCATGTACACATCATATTTGCTATATTTATGAAAATTCATATTTATAAAAAGGAGCCGGAAAAAGCGTGGGTGTCCTAATGCCTTCGTGCGTGTGTGGGTTATTTAATTCCTAAGGTTCCTAATGGCCATTTACGATAAGTTTAATATGCTATAATATGTATATGGCGTCATACATTGTTTAACGTGTGCATATATCACATGAACTATATTATACCTCTGGCGTTAATTAAAAACTAAAAGCGTTTTGAAAGACGTCATTTCTCGTTCACCAACATTTTCTGAAGAAATATAGGTAGTAAAATGACGCTTGGAATTTGCTTGAAATTTTGACTTTTGTTTTGTTTTTGTATTGTACAGTTATGCACTGTTTTTTATTTTAATTGCGTATTTTGTAGGATAAAGATCGAAGTCATTTTAAGTTGCCCCCTCATAACACTCCTGCGGCTATACAACTATTTGGGCCTAAAGAGGAGTGTCACTTGAAAATTGAAAGAAATGATAGACCAGTTCCACAAACGCCACCTGCAACTCCGTATAGCTCCGTACCATCGTCCCCTCTACCAGTTACTTCTACGTTGACGAGACGAGACTCCATCTTTGACTCGTCACATTTTCGAAGAGAACCACTGATGTTACAAAGACTGCAGAAGGTTTGCGTGTATTTGATTGAAATTTACTCTCCTGATCAACTTTTACGAATCTCATTACAAAGCCCTCATTGACATTTTTTTACTTTTTCTCTCTCATTACTCTCTTTATATCAAACCGTTATAATACATCTATAGTGACTACTTTTCTCCTCTTTCCGCGTTCAGTCATGTAATTAAATTTGGTGGTTCAGTAGTTTCCTGCGAAGATACTTGAAACTGAATCTGCTTTTAATAAATTACGGCTTTTTGCTTTATTTTTAAGAGCTTTCCAGGCAAAAGAATTTATTGCGAAACCCTATGACCTTATATCAACTATTTATTTATTGGTGGTGGCAGGGCAGGGGTCTACGTATGTATATAATGTCTTATTGCTTCTTAACGTTAACTAAAGCCATGCATTGGTCCTGACTTGAGCAATCTTTTTTCTATTTAAACATTTTCACTGCCTACTTTTGATAAGCTCTTTAAACTTGAAAATGGTCTTCTCACTAAACTGGTAAATGTGCAGGTTCAAATGGAGCAACAAGCTGCACAAGCCCAGCAACAAATTGAACCACAGTCTGCGCCAGCACCAACGTCTGTATCGCAGCCCCAAGCAATCACTTTGTCATCTGAGGCGACTAGCAGAAAAGTAGCTGTCGTAGCACCGCACACGGATACATCTCAGAACTTGGATTGTATACAGGACGGAGATAAATGTCCTGGAACTGGAGGTCCTCTTACACCGGTACCGAGCCAGTCGTTGTCATCTTCAGGGCCAGGATTAATAGATCCTGATTTGTCCCTTATTACGTTAGACGAAGAGCCCTCGAATTTGGATGAATGTTCATCGAAAACGTGTCAATCTGGCGGCCTTCACATGGCGGATCACAAATCAATGATGGCCTTTGCAAAGCGAGTGAATAGCCGACTGCGGTATCATAGTCATTGCATCTCAGGTTCTGACTTCAATTCCAGCTTAGGCCCATCCCCCGGAACATCGCCGTCATCAACCTCCTCTGCAGGAATGTTAGCGAGGTCAAGATATATGAAGCGCTCCTTGTCATGTCCTGATATAAAGAAGCCAATTATCGAAGACGGAAGTGCCAAACGTATGACTTTATTCAAGACCTTGTCCACGTCTTATGAAGTTCTTTCCACGGGGTAAATTGCAAAGCTGCTATATGTCAAATGTTTGTTTTTGCAGGAACCGCAAAGTTACCTGAAGTTTCAGAGGTTGGTGCTGGACTCGAAGAACAAAAGGAATCCGTGGAAGCTGACGTTGACGAGGAGCCCGAAAAGGATTGTGCACCCAAGGAGCCGGAACATCCCTATGAACATTTGTTTCAAAAGATCTTGCCTGCTGTTATGTCGCCTTTGGAACAACGAACGCTTCCGTCACCCCATCGGCTTTTGGACTTGTGTTTGGTAAAAGCTGCCAATGTTCAAGTTCAAACTACAATTTCCAGTAAACAGGATGAAATCAATTTTCTCAGAGGTCACATAGAACTTTTACATGGTCAGTTGCTTTTTGAAAGACACCGAAGGGAAGCACATGCGTTAAGAAATAGGAGATTGGCAGGAAAATGCAGGAAAGCTGTGACATTGGAGGAGCAAAATACTACAATGGTACTTAAATAATTTAATGCAAGTTACCCTCTAATTATGCAATCTTTGTCTAATTCAGAAAAAAATCATATCATCTTTGTTTTTATGGTTATAGGCTCAGAAAATTCACAACTTGGAGAAGGAAATTGCATCACTGAAGAAGGAGGTGACAATTCAAAGGAACATGGGCATAGCAAGAGAGCGAGAGTTGCTTAACACTGTCGAAAACTTAGAAGCTAAACTAGAATCCTGTAAAAGGGAGATATCAGAAATTACTCAGGAAAAAATTCTGCTAGAGGCCAAATACTGTCGACTTTCCGAGCAGTTTACAGCTCTGTACAAAGAATCGGATCAAAAGAAAGCAGATTATTTTAGTCTTGAAAATGAAGTTAAAAATTGTCAAAAATATTTGGAACGAAACACGGAACTAAAGACTGCGTACGAGTCAAGACTTAAAGAAATAATTTTACTTGGAGAACTGTTAAGGAAATACAAGGAAGTCACTACCCCACCGTCAGAGTATCGGCATCTCCTGGAACAGTTGGATGACTACCGACTAACGTACGAAGACGAAGTGAGAACGCTCAAAAGCATGTTGGAAAGCGTAAAATCACAACAGGATGCTGCAAACGGGAGTATTGCTGATTTGATGAAGAGACTTGAAAAAAGAGAGGCCATTATCGATAATCAAAGGAAGGAATTTCAAGAGAAGGAGCAAGAACACCAGATTCAGATACATGTAAGTCTATTTGCACATTTAAAATGTAAGAGGTGATTTAGCTTGTTGGAAAGCATTTGATTACTACCTACTTTCTACGTATGTATGTGTCAGAGTTTGGAAAACAAGTACGAGACAATCCGAACTACAAATCAGCGATTGGAACTGGAAATACTCTCACTGCAACATCAATTAAGCATAAAGACGTTGAGTGCTAGACCCACTCGGGGAAGAATAACTTCAGCTTCGTCTCCTTCAAATAATGGCGAGGTCTCGCCGGCAGGAAATAGTAACCACTCTGACGTGGACAGTGCAGCAAGTGCAGGTGGGTTTCAGATGTCTCCGGAGCGAAACGTATTCATCTTTGGAAGTCCTCAATTTGATAATCCTCCGGAGGAAATGAAAGACTTGCAAGCAATGTTGGATAAGGAACCCCTCGGTGCACTGCTTCCTGGCCACGGTCGAAGAAGGAATTCATCACCAATGACTCCCTCCCGTGATAATGTTTATAGGCCATAAGTAAGCGTCGAGACACTATAATTTTTTATCTACATATTTTTGAGCCATATATATGGTCGTTATTCACATAAAAATTCGTACACGGAAAATGCAAAAACGTTAAACTGAAACTTCTATGACTAAGCTGAAAATATTGACTATTGTATTTAAGAGTTTGTTTGATTAATATCTGCCACTTTGTTGAAACGTTGAAAGGTGATGTCTGAATTTATGAACAGGATATATTGTGCATCACAGGAACAATTTTTCCATGCGTTGTTAAATCGTTATGTACCTTTACCTTTTGGAATAAATTAACTTGCTAATATGTATTTGCTCAAAAACAAATTGACTATTTTCGGCGCAAAAATTACATTATTTCTTTAAACAACATGATTTAAATGCCAGCCCCACAACATATCATTTTCAAAAATTCTTAATTATTTTAAATATAAAAGTAAGTAGGCATAATCAGAACATTTATGTACATACGATTCTAGCCTCCATGATAGTTTCCGTATATAATTCTTATTCAAACTACAGAACTAAAGCTGTTGAAAGCATTCCACTATATAGATTTCGCCATTTCATGTTCTTTCGGATACAGTTTCTCGATTTGGCCGTTTCTTTGTCTTGTGATAGCTCGTAACGTGTTTGTTGAGGTCATCCTCACTTACAAACAATTTTGCACATTGATAGCAGGACCAGGTTAATGGCTCGTCGTGGCGAAGCAAATGCGTTTTTAAATACTGCTTCCGCAGAAATTTTTTTCCACATTTTTGACACTCGTAATTCTTCTCTCCGCTGTGCACCACAATGTGACGATTAAGTTCCGAACGTGTCTTGTAGCTTTTATTGCAACCGTTGTGCTGACATTGATACGGTCGTTGCGGGCGATGAAAGGAAATATGTTGTCGCAAGCTTGAGTTGTTGGGAAAATTTCTACTGCAGATTTCACATACCACTGGCTCTTTCTGCCTCTTCACAGGAAGTTCTAAAACAGTCAAGTTTTAGGCTTTTGAAATTAAAACTAAAATGGAACGATTGCAACACTTTGTAGAACTACCCTTACCAGGTTTCAAAGTTATTTCTCCTGCTGAACCGTTTGACACTTCAATTTCAAAGGAAAAACTTTTTGAATCAGGCTTAGCTTTAATTGGTGTCGCTGGAGTAGTTGGCCGCATCACCCTAATTCTCTCACTGTTGCCATTGGGAAAATTTCTACTGCAGATTTCACATACCACTGGCTCTTTCTGCCTCTTCACAGGAAGTTCTAAAACAGTCAAGTTAGGCTTTTACAATTAAAACTAAAATGGACCGATTGCAACACTTTGTAGAACTACCCTTACCAGGTTTCAAAGTTATTTCTCCAGCTGAACCGTTTGACACTTCAATTTCAAAGGAGAAACTTTTTGAATCAGGCTTAGCTTTAATTGGTGTCGCTGGAGTAGTTGGCCGCATCACCCTAATTCTCTCACTGTTTCCTGGAGTTGTCTTCCCCGAAGGCAAAGTGGAGACAAATGCACTTATATCTCCCTGGGACGAGTCCCACGCTTCCTTCAGATCTCCTATTCACAAAGATATTTAGGCTTAACTTTTCAAATCCGTTTTTTTGGACGAGTAATTAAAATCTACATTTTTGTACCTAAACTGAAAGTTGGAGTTAATGGAGAACATTTAATGGCAGTGCAAACTTAGTGGACTATTCGGTGGGGTACAAGTTCTCCCAAAAGGCTCCGGGAGTGTATCCTCATTGCTGTCATCAGAATCCGCTGGTTGTTGAGATCCAGACTCCAAGGTGTCAGAAAGGGGTATAGTCGCCAAGGCCATAAGAGTAGGCGTCACCACATTTTGGAACTGTTCCTGTTCCACCTGTTCCTTTGTTCTAGCATTAGAGGTCAGTTTGACGGCTGCATTACATTTCTCTTTCTCACCTGAATGTAAAAAAAGATGGAAATCAGATAATCTCGTTAACATCTGCATATGTACATGATTTAAAAAAACTATATGCGCTACCGTTACTTGTAGAGGTGATCACCAACGCTTGAGAAACATTCAGATCATCACGTTGACTTTGACTACTTTCAATGTCTGATGCAGATTGCGATTCAGGTCCACAAGAATGGTTGTTCTGCTCCCGACAATTCCCCTTTTGAATTCTTTCACTTGCCACGTGAGCGTGACCAAAATCCGTTGTCACAAGTTGTTTAACTTCTTCATGAACCACTTTTGAAATGTGGTTTTGAATGGTTGTTGTCATCGACTGAAGAACAGATATTAATGGCTTTGCTTTCCTCGAAATAACTTTGGAAATGACGTGTTCTAGTCTTTTACTGGAAATGTTCGCCCTTCCTTGTCTTAGGGGAACCTTGTATGATTTTGGTCGCATTTTAAAGACCGTTAATGCTAACACTCTTTTTCAAATACCTTTAATTAGCTATATTATTCTGAATTAGCTTTATTCAGAATTTATGAAGTATGAAGCAATCCTGCTGAAGATAATTTTATGGGTTTTCCTGTTTGAAATCACCTGCAGACGCGCGAATTTTTAAAAATTATCTAATATGAATTTGTGGCATGCCATCATGAGTCGTGATATCTTTGCATTTCCATCACCAAAAAAATGCGTCTTTCTAAACTTGTCTTAGCGTTTAGACTCAGTCGTTTCTAAA
>JAHZMY010000008.1:0-15214 GCA_027743915.1 Seira sanloemensis
CAAACTTTTTCACCTGTGTCATCATCGTCATCCTTTCCAGTCAGTCGCAGATAAAAAGTGAGAGTATCACAGCAGTCAGAAATTAATTATCTAGCATCACGCCTGACACTGGAATCCATACACACACACACACACACATACTTTTCTCTCAAAATAACCGTCATCAACAGCTCATCCCTTCCCCTAATACAGGATATGTAGCTTGGGCATTCATCATCAAGCCAAGTGAAAGGAGAAGTGCTTTCACCATGTCCTTTAGCTTAAGCACTAGTCTAGGTATACACATTGGACTAAAGAGGGAAAAAGTGACATCAGACACATTAATACAATCCCTCTCGCTATCTTTCACACTTTCTAAATATCTCTCGCATTCTTCACGACTCTGAAGAAGGAGAAGAAAAAAAGTGTTGCTGGTGATGTTTGTTTCCCATGCAGTAAATTGTCTACTGCTCCTCACTCACACACACACACAAGCACTTATTTACTTCGGTTGAGAAAACTCGTTTTTTCTGCTTGGTTTGTGGTACGCGCACATATTTATATGAGCTTGTGTCTTTTCCTCTCTCTGAGCAAAGGCCTGGATGGATTGTGGATGTGTGTGTGAGAAGTTCCGTGCTTCGCGGATATTTATTTTGCCCAATTTATTTTCCCTATTTTCTATTACACACACTTTCACGGTCCGTAAAATTCAGTTGCGTCCTGCTCCAATAATATTTTTATATTGCAAATTATAGGAGAAGATATAAATGCAGCGACAATAAGTAAAACTTGAAAAGTTTTTTTTTCGTCTTCTCCCAAACTGTAAATTATTACTGGTGTTGCAGAGGGAAGGAAGGACACGACGGGATGAGCAAGACACGTGCATACTTGACAAAAAACGAGCTGAAGGAAAGCTGTCAAGGCTATATACTTTTACTTGCATACGTACATAAGTAGATACACGACCGATACAAAATGAACAAATGAATTTGGTTCAAACCTTGTGACCACCCTACCATTTCCCAACAAGTTATTTTATGACTGGTATACAAAAAAGAGTTTCATATACACACAGATCTGGAGGGAAAGATGGCTCATGTCTTTAAAAAATATATTTATATGTGCTACACGAGATTTTATGATCAGACCAAGACCACACAGTAAAAAAACTGTCAGCTATTTGTGTGTACAAGACCATTATCAGGAAGGGTGAAGCGTTCAAGAGACTCTTGACTTTTTGGGAAGACATGTTTTTTCCCAAAGAGTTTCACTCGCTGACTACGGCTGCTGCTGGGAGAAAAGGGACGTATGCAATGGAATAAAAATATTAAAGGTAAACATTGACTCTTTCCCTAGCTAATACTGAATACGGTAAAAAAAAATCCAACCATATATAAAGTCCTTTCAAGGGGAAAATTTCTGGGGAAAAAATTTAAATATCATTGCGTGATATCATGCGGCTGAAAAAAAACTCATATGCTATTGCTCCCGAAATCATTTTGAAAGTCAAAAGATGCTTCAAGTATTAGTAGAGCTTTTCCAAAGTTTCTTTTCAAAATATTTAGACTGAGCATCGTTTCCTTTTTATCTTTTGGTACTTTGGCTTCACCAGAAAAAGAGCTGAGCTCCACACCATGGAAAAGTATTGAGAGAGCATCGTATGGTAATTTATTCTTGAAAGTTTATCGAGGTGTGTGATCCAAGTATGAAATTTGATATAAGTGGCTGTACTCAGAATGAAATCTCCCTTGAAAGCAAAATTAGTGAAATACACACACCCACATACATACGTTTATTCATTCAACGTATTTGAAATTATTTTAATGTTTCGTCGAAAGAGATTATTTTTTACCCATTTTGTTTCAAAAGGCTCCTGGTATTAATATTTTTTGTTTATACTGCAAATTTACATGATACACGGTGGGAAAAGCCATAAGCTTGCAAAGGAAAGCATCGAACCAAGTTGTTGCCGCTGCCAAATATTTTGAGACCATGAGTTTGCTAGTTGGTAAGCCAATAAGTGCACATTTTCGGTTGCTATTCAAAGTTTAAAAGGTTATGTCATGTCTTTTCCAGCCTTTTCATTAAGTACATGCTAAGCAGCAGCAAAACAGCAGTCCTGTCCATGGTGTAAAAAGGTCAGAATGATTTTGGCGTTAAAAGTTGGGATTAAAAAATGAAAAAGCGAGGGCGTGTGTGTATAACTACCAAACTACCAACGTGTACCTACAGAGATATATACATGCTAAGCAGCAGCAAAACAGCAGCCCTGTCCATGGTGTAAAAGGTCAGAATGATTTTGGCGTTAAAAGTTGGGATTAAAAAATGAAAAAGCGAGGGCGTGTGTGTATAACTACCAAACTACCAACGTGTACCTACAGAGATATATGGATACCCCGAATTTTCCTTAAATGACCTCCATCTTTCCCACCACAAAAACTTCATAGGATTTTCTCTCTCTCTCTCCACTTTCTTTTTATTCCCTTTTAAAGGATCCCATCTCGTAATGGACATGACGGAAATGCATGCATGAAGACATTTTAAGGGCAACTCTATTTTCGCATTTCTATCAAACAAATATGTACATTATATTATAGGTAATAGTAGACATGTATCCCAATAGTTTTTGTGCTCCTGCTATCTCCTCGCACAGGAACTTTTGGAACATTACATAGGCACTGCTAATAGTGCGATGAGGAGCTAAAGATTACATTCTTTCTCTTTTCCCCAAAGTCCCATGCGAAATGCCAATATTCGTATCTCCTCGCCCAGGAACTTTTGGAACATTACATAGGCACTGCTAATAGTGCGATGAGGAGCTAAAGATTACATTCTTTCTCTTTTCCCCAAAGTCCCATGCGAAATGCCAATATTCGTCTAGAGCAATACTCATTTAGATGGGAAGGAGAAGACGAAGACAGTACTTTCATAGTTATTTGTGTAAATGCATTTACTGAGAAAGAACCCCTTTCATATTCTTCTATAGCAGACTTAAGTTTCAGATGGGAACTTGAGAGAATCGCATCATGTCCCGCGATAATGGATCTACTTAACGTAATGAGATCAAGTTAATTCTACCATACTTCCAAAAAATATACTTTTCCTTTCTCGCTTCTTCTTTTTCTCCCATTTCCACCACTGCTGACATTAAATACCTCAGAATATCCGATGATGGCTCCATCACTCCGCAGTAGATTAAATGTTACGACAGGGCCTTGAGTTTGTGAGGAGGTGAATTCCGTGTCAGAGTATATTTTCGCCACCCGCTGTCCATTCCCATACGTCATGCTTGACAGGGCTCTGTAGAAGTACCTGGAAAGGCACAAGGATAAAAGCCTGAGAATAGCCGTTACGATGAAGCTTAAACAAGAGCTTTTTGAAGGGATTCTTATATAATTTAAATATGAAACAGTGTATTTCCCAGTCCCGTTTTCATTCCATGGATTAGAAATTATTAGGAATGCCATAAATTTTGAAGAGTATAATGGTAATTGCGGGTGACGTACTGTGCAAGTCGAAATGTTCGCTCGCGAATGTAATCCATGGAGCGGCATAACCCCGAAAGTGTTTCTAGTCCATCCCTCACCGCCAAAATGGACAAGAATGGTATCGTCCCGTCTTCAAACCTGTAATAAAATTTGTGCATTATGTATAAAGTTTTACAAGAACACATTGCTGTTCGTAAATAAAAGTTTCCCTTTTTTCAATAAACGCGTCGCTTGTTGTTACAGACTCTGCACTGCAGTACACAAAACTATAATAAAATACAAATTCGTCTGCGGTAACCCAATCAATCTAGATTTGTAAATCGAATTGAATGTGCGCCGCTGCTAGTAAAAAAGTATAAAAATAAGCCTCTGCTTCATGAGAGAACACACAAAAAAATCACCCAAAAATTGGAGAAAAAAATGAGAAAGTAGTACAAAGTGAATAATAAAAGGGCGATAAATCGATGAATGATCCTGAACGAGCCATAACATTGTGGTTTGTATGAGTTGATAGCATTCCTAATTGATTTTTATGTACCTGTTGCTAGAAAATAATGACATGAAGAAATGGGGGAAAGGGAAACGCAACAAAAAATTCCCTACTTTTTCTCTCTCACTTGTGCTTCGTCTTATAGTAGTAGTTTTCCCTTCTTGGGTACGTACGTGCCTTTTCTCCCTCTTTTCTCATACGATAGTTTCATTATTTCCCAGAAGAAATAAAATAATACTCTCTCCCTTCGTCTCAAGTAAATCTAGATTACTCAATAAAAGGTAATTTTCAAAAGAAATGAAAAAAGTGGGAGAGGAAACGCAATTCTGTCTCGTCTCTCTTGTATGGAAACCCACACCAGGAAAACCAAAAGTATAATTTCATTTGTTTCACTCGCCACCACCACCACCACCTGTATTACACCCATCTTTCTAAACTGCGGACAAGGCAGAAAAAAGACAAATAAAAATGGGAAATCGCTTTAGAATTCACCTACGAGAATGCAAACATGGTTGTGCGAACCGTACTATGGACTCTTTGTTTGTGTATGGACACCTATTTATAGAAAATTAATGGAATAATACATGGTGAACTGATGCAAGGGCACAAATCACTATTATCTTACAAATAGAAAGCGCAAACAAATGTGTAAACGGAGAAAAAAGGTCAGAGGAAATTGGAAAGGTCGGACTCACGCTTTGTTTTGTTAATGCAGTAGCGAAGGATAAAGGACACATACGTAAATATGTACATACATACATAACTAGTCTAATGTGAGTACAAAAATCTCAATTTGATTACGCTCACATGCGTAAGAAAAGCAATTACATCCACATTAAAACCTAATGACTTGAAGACATACATAACTAGTCTAATGTGAGTACAAAAATCTCAATTTGATTACGCTCACATGCGTAAGAAAAGCAATTACATCCACATTAAAACCTAATGACTTGAGGTTGGTTTTTCTATTAATAAAATGTATTGAAAACTACAAAGTCTATCTGCTTTCTCTTTTGATATAAAAAGTTGGGTGCTTATGATACATGACCCTATGGTAAATATCATGCTCGAGTTAATCCTTTTTTAAAAATATTGTAAGCATATATATATGTGCATTGCATGTGTGTTTAAGCTTTTTTTCCTTCTCCATACCTTTCATACAAGTTAGTTCGCTTGACATGGAACATCTCCGATGGAACTTGTATGTTGACTGTGCCGCCACCAAAATACATGCTTCTTCAAAACATCCGCACTCTCATTCCGAACTATCAATGCCCCGAGACCTGCAAAAGTGGAAAAAATGTAATATAACTAATCATAAAATGAAAACAAGAGTGAAAGCAGCAGCAGTTCAAGAAGAGCCTGCAATGCTTGCAGGGCCACGGGACCGTGTAAGCATATCATACATTCATAATATAAAAGCAAACCTGAGCAGAAAAAAATGTAGGAAAGAGCAAACATTTTTCTTGTTGTAAAAGTAATGTAAAAGAAAGAAGGCCGTAGCAAATTAGAGATTTCATCAATTATTCAGCGACACTTGAATTATTCTCTTTTTTCCTACCCCGCATTATTTCCCTGTTCATTGTGTAATAAGGCTTCATAGTGTTTTTTATTGTGTAGTCATTCTTCTGGCCTGAGCTTTTTTCTCCCTCTCTCATGGAATACCATGTCCAGGCCCTAGGCCTAATGCATGGAGCTTTCTCTTCTTTTTTTAAAGTTATGCCACGCCAGCATAATATTCATTCCAACAAGTATTACTTTTCCCGGAGAAAATAGCATGAGTATACAATTTTGTGTAGGAAAAAACGAAAACTTTTTTTGCGGTTTATGTACTCCTAAATTGGACTCTCTTCTTCAAAGAGTGGCATACTTAATGATTATTTCAACCTGTGTCTCTCTCTCTATGCATGCACTGCTTTTTTATTTACTAAACAAAAAATGCAAAGCATAATACAGAATACCATTTCGCTGTCTATTTTTTCCTTCCTTCTTCCCCAGCTTTGACTTTTCTCTCCTTCGGTCACATTTATATATTGTAATAATGCAGAGAGAGGGAAAAAATCTCATAACTTACAAAAATAGGTCTTTTCCCTGTGTTTATCCAGCTCAGCCTTTTATTGTGAGCCTTTTTTGACTGAATCCAATGCACAAGCTGGTATATATAATCTAGGTCTGTACACTTTCACCTGTGCAAGATGGTAAAGTTTGTCTTTTATATCCTAAACAAAAAAATCCCTTGTTTTTCAAAAATTTATAGAAAAAGTATGCCATTTAAGAAAATGTCATTCTCTCCTTCGGTCACATTTATATATTGTAATAATGCAGAGAGAGGGAAAAAATCTCATAACTTACGAAAATACGTCTTTTCCCTGTGTTTATCCAGCTCAAGCTTTTATTGTGAACCTTTTTTGACTGAATCCAATGCACAAGCAGGTATATATAATTTAGGTCTGTACACTTTCACCTGTGCAAGATGGTAAAGTTTGTCTTTTATATCCTAAACAAAAAAATCCCTTGTTTTTCAAAAATTTATAGAAAAAGTATGCCATTTAAGGAAAAGTCGTTTTTAGACAAGGAAGGAAAAAACTCCATCAGAATGTTAGTTCAGAGGAGTGAAACATCCCATAAAAATGTACATAGTTTGAAATGATCCTGCCTCCAGAAAGCATTTCATATTCATCGCCAATATTACCCAGAACGGATATAGCCTTCTGGGTACAGGAGAAAAAATGTGTGATCCCATGGCCCTTCATCATGCAAACAAAGCAAGAAGTACAAAAAAAGAGTGTTGCTGAATCTGCCCTACAATTTTACAGACAAAGGATCCCGTATTCTTTGAACCTCTCTTTCTCTGTGCTGCTGACCAATGAAATTAGAAAAAAGTCGTATTGCAAACAGATGTGTGTGTGTGTATGTGTGTAGCTTTCCACCTCTCTCTCTCTCTTTCTCTCTCTCGTTTCCAACATTTCCCTGAGAAATAATCCACCCTGGAGGAGAGAAAGGACTTCGTTTTTTATGGAGTCGTGAGAGAGTGTTCCACACACCTCAGAGCTCTTTTACCTGTTTCTGGGGGAAATGGGGAAACTGTCAATACACCAGAAATTTCGTTATTTTTTAGTCCCATGCTTTCACCTAAGTAAATAGATACAATATAGATGGAATGAGCAAAGAGCTTTGAGCAAAAAAGGACTTTCTCTCTCTCTCCTCTCTCTCACTTTCTCTTTACTTTTTTCACCCGTGTCCATCCCACTTTGTTTCTTGTCCCTCCACATTTTACCATTTGCTCTTCGAATCGTCGCTGTGGTCCTTTCCTCTTTTACATGACCAGCATTTTAGTTTTGTCAAGACGAACTTGGACATTTTCTTCAATTGCATCAGAAAGTATTTTCCCTACCATCCATCTCTCCAGCCTTTTTATTCATAATGTAATGTGCGAGAGAGTTGAGTCAAGTTACACAACTTGCTTTTTGAATAATAGAAGAGCCATAATACAAAGCACTACCTATTTATTTGCATTATCCATGTTGAATATATATGTACAAAAGCACTTTATGTGCTCAACTATCTACATAATGGACAATCTATGAATATACAAAAAAAATGAAAGGGATAAGAGCAAAAAAGAAGGAACAAAAATTGTATTGCAGATAAAAGCCAAGTTTTTTCTTTCTTTATTTTCCACGCTCCTTTCTCCCCCTGCTTTCACTTTCTCTTTTTTTCTAAAAATGAATGTGAAAAAGCAGAACACGACTATTCGATTGAATTGAAGTGTTGTTGTATGTGTAGTAAAAATTTAGTGCGCGCAGCGGACACAAATTTTTTCCCATTGTTTGTAATACAATTGAACTTACACAGAGGATGGACTACTTACGGGGGGAAAGTTTACTTTCCTGCATTTGTAATATACCAATTGAATGACGAATCACAAGTTGTGTGTTTTCACTCTTATTTCTGGGAACTTTTTACTTATGAAAAGGCCCAAGCAATGTGTGTGTGCCATTCCATAACGAAATGGGCTTTTCGAAAGACATGCAAAAGAGAAAGCCATGTATAAAAAAGGGATGTTTACCGAAGGCCATCATGAGAGTCTTGACTCCTTTAAAAAGACAACCCTTATGATTCCCCTGTCTGTCTATGACCGACAACCATCATTCATTCTTTAGACAGGTAAGTAAAAGCCTATTTTGGAGAATGTTGTAGAATGAATCTCTCTCTTGAATCTCGAGACTCTTATTTTTAGGGCTAGCACTCCCTTTTAAAAAAATCTCGTTTAACTTTTCCGAGTTCCTATACGTATGTATGTAAGTACAACTTGGTCGCATATTACAGAGATTGCAAAGCTGGCAAATTACATGGCGCACACACAAGGGGAGAGCGAGAGAGTAAGTGAAAAGATGAAAGTGGGGAGCATTTTTTTCTTCTTCGTCTTCCTCAAAAGTTCTCTTTTTAAAATAGAGCGGCCCACACTAGAGAATACAGAAAATAATCTGTGAGCTGTAAAGTAATGAACATTCAATATAGGCATACACACACGAATACATCCAAACACTTTCACCTGGAAATACATAGATTTTCAACTTTTTTGTCACAGGTTTAACCCCAACCACCTGCGTCATTTTTTATTAGCCCGATATGAAAAAGGGGCAAAGTCTGGTGAGAGGTACATATATGAAAGATGATGTGCCAGTACGGGCTTCGACTAGTTATTCTTTTTTTCTGTATCACCTTCCATCCTCTCTCTCTCTCTTTTCTCCTGTTCAGAATCATCCCCTCTTGCCTTCGCCTCATAGTTTCCAGTTCGACTAGACAAATACACTTTAGCAAAGGGGGAAAACTTGGTACATTTTGCAGAGAGTTGTAAAGCAAAAGCACACACACTCGCTGAAGAACAATATAATATGGCACAACTTGTCCTCCGGTTGTTCACTCTAGATTTTTTTAACGTTTACTTTCTCTGACTTTCACTTCTTTTCCATGCTTTTACCAGTAGTAGAGAAGAGAAAAAAACGAAATAAAATAGAATGGCTAACTGCGAGCGTTTGTTTTACCTATCTGTTTAACCATATTTTTGTAATAATATATCTTTGGTTTCACTTTGCTTCTGAAAACCCTTTTTCCACGCATTCATTTTTCATAGTGTAGATTTTTTCTGCGGTGAAAGTGGAGGAAGAAGAGTGAGAGACGAATATGGAAAAAGGGCATGGAGCAATTCGATTCTCTTCTTTTTTGTTTACTTTACCCTCTGTTCCTGTGTACAATACAATCGTGGCAATGGCAATACTCTCAGGCGAAAAAAGTACCCCCACCGCTAACCACTTATAATATTGGAATAAGAGCGGGAGCAGGGGAAAAAGTTAGTTCGAAGTTCGAGCTATCCTGTCACCATCGCGGTCGCCCACTTTTCTCTGGGCTTTTGCCGTCTTTAAAGTTTCGGGATGGAACAACTCCATTGAAGAGATTCGAGTTGAAAACGTAAATAAATATAAATTATACAGGTACTTTATCATTTGCATTTTTATTTGGGAAAAATAGTATTTTAAAAACTTGACTCAGGTGAGGAAAGATGAGAGAGAAAGGAATGAGAGAAAATGAAAGTGTGGCAACCCGCTAAAAATTACTTGGGTAAAGAACTCTACAAAACTTTTTGGGTAGATGATGATGTTCTTGGGGGAAAGGGAAAGAATAATTTTCCTCCTCTTCTTCTCCAACTTTTTCCTCCTTTCCTTCATGAAAGAAAATAGAAAAGCGGAAAAAAGTTATTGTATCACATTAGTCACCTGGAATAAATTGGACTTTGTGAAAACGCTGTTGGTATATGAACTCATAAGTGAACTTAAGAAAACGGCAGTCTCCTACCTCAAATAACTTTCCTTTTTTCTTCTTAGAATGTAATAATCAACTTAACTAGAATTGTATAGCATTTCAAAAAAATTAATGGAGAGTGGAGAGTTCAGCCAAAAGAAACTTTCAAAGATTAGCCCGTGTTGACAAATTCTTCACTTTTGTTTCTAAAAAAGGCTCACGCAAAAAAAAGCCTTCCATTCAAGATTTTTTGTAAATAAAAAAGCATATACGCAAAACAGACAGTCAAATGGCTTAATCAGGCCAGACTGTTCATAGTAAGCAGCAGATACCCACGCAATTTATTGAAACCACACTCCTATTAAATTCATGGCGTATATGCAAATTTATCATCTCCAAAGTGAAATGAGTTTTGTGGGATCCATTCTTGGAATTGAAATCGATTTGATGATAAAACAGAGAGCACACACACACACATTATATTTGAGAAAGGCGCATTTTGAAACTTTTTTTGAAAGAGGCAAGTTTTCGCTTGATTTCACCACTACCATACTACTACTGCAATTCATCCTTGATCCATCCACATTCTCCGTATCATCATTGTAGCATGTATAAGCTCTCAGCTACAAGAAGTACAGAGAACTCCCATGGCTTTAGAAGCTGCTAATCGGAATCATTTTGAACATTTGAAAAAGGAAACTTCAACTCATGACTTCTAACAGTTACGGGCCTAAAAACCATTTCCTGACAATTCACAATTATTTCCGTTTTTCCTCTCCATCCAACTCACCATTCATTCTCCCCAGCCGAAATTCTCTCCCCAAAAAGCTAACGTTGAAAACAAATATGAGCTCCGAGAGCGAAGAATTGAGTATGGTCATATCTTCTTCTGTAGCAGTAATTCCTACGCCATTTCATCTTTATTTTTTGCACAATGCTCTTTCTTTCTCTCTCTCTTCTTCTTTTTTTGCCTTTGCCACTGTCGCTATTTTTTGGAGTTACCACTTGAAAAAAACAGAGAATGTCCTGGATATTCCTCCATCCCAACATCTTTTCAGAGGAGTTAAGTGCTGGAGAAAAAAAGTGAGAAGGCATTTTTACTCTATTATGCCATTCATACAAGGCTAATAGAGGTTGATTGCTATTGTTCGAAAAATGGTTTTTAGTGGGGAAACTACAGAAAGAGAGTGTGTGATCCTCAATTTTTCATCCGGCCGTGTAGATTCCCTTTATCCACACAAGTGTATGTGATGATGTTTGCAAGAGAGGATTTTTCCAGAAGAAGAAGAAGAATGATTGAGAGAAAAAAACTCCATTTCCGATTACATATTATGGGGAAAACTCTCTCGTCTGCTTTTATGACTCTTCAAACTACATTACGAACAGATGGACCAAAAAATTTTTTTGCACCATGCACTCACTCCTTCTTCTTTATATCCATTCTTGAAGCTCAAATTACATCACATTGCATGATGATGAACACACTGCAGTGGCATATTATCCGCTAGTTTGAGAATCAGCAGGTGGATATGTATTCTCATAATCGACGACTATAAAAATCCATGTTTCACTCGTGTTTCCTCAGGTAGAAAATGCCATTTATTAGGTGCATTAAAGCATATTGAGGGTGTCTTCAGTCGAGGCTCAATTCTCCCACAGACAATTTTACACAAGCCTTCCCCATTTTCAACTTACACTGGTCAAAAGCAATAAATCAAGCTTATAGGAATACGCGGCTCTCAACTATTGATTTTTAAGTTTTTTCCTCTTCTTCTTCTTCCATCGCTTTGAATCCAGCCAATAGGAGGATAATTCTGTGAAAGTTTTATAAAATGAAAAAATATTGCTTACTTTGAAGCGCGCGAGCCAAATACCCCGGAAAAAATGCCCGGTACAGGGCACATACACACACACATACACAAAGCTGCACACAGAGAGAGCCAGAGCATTGCTTAAACCTACGCCATTATTTTGGCCGAAAAAGGAATCTAATTCTCAATTTTTATTAGTTAACTTTTTATACGCTAGTTGAGTTAAGGTGAAATTGGATTTTTCTAAACTGAATTCCTTCAAGTAAACCTTCCTTCCACACACAGATATATTGCATATCTCCAAGAGTGTTTCTATCTCCATTGAAGGGAGAACTTGAGCAATCGTAAAAATTCATCCATGCTTTTTATGTCATATGAAAAGAGAGAGAGAGAGAGAAAGATGCAGACATAGTCGAGCTCATCTCTAAATTTTCCATGTGAAATCCCATCTGCGTTCATTCCCTTTAAAGCATTAACTTTTTTATATGAAGGAGAGGGACTCCCTTAGGACGCATATAATATTACAGATAAAGCATATTGTACACAAAATAGCACAATTTTACCTATGTTTATGCTCAACCTGTCATGACCCCAATCTTCTTGCGCTTTACTCATCCCCGAGTATATACTTACTCTTCCCCTCTCTGCTTTCTCCTTATAGTATGCATTATGCACACTCACATTTCTCTTTCTATTTCTGACTACAAAAGTTTTTTTGTCATAAAAATAATACTAAAAATTGCACGCTGCCCTGAGTCCACTCTTTCTCCTTTCAAACGTTCTCACACTATACTCTCTGGCCATATAAGCCCGAAAAAAGGGGAGATTTTTTTTCCTTCGTGCATTTCATTCAATTCGCCAGAAATGGGATGTATAAAGCATTTTGTGTCCGTTGGATTTTCACTCGGGGTTTTAAGCATCATTCTTCTATACATACATGCAGCTAATGCAGGTGTGATGGAATATTTTTCTAGTCACATGAATTCGTCGTAGTCGCAGAGATACACACCGGCAGCCAGGACTTGTGTGTGTGTGAGCATCTTTGAAGCATATACATACAATAAAGCCCCGGAAAAAACCTGGGATTTTTTTCCGTCTGCTCCTAAAGTGAAAGCCCATAATATTTTTGTATCTATATCACCATGTTAAAAAGTAAAGAGTCAACTAGCAAACAACATGAGAGGAGCAGGAAGAGCTGAAGTCGTAGATCAAGCAACAAGGGCTTTTCTTCATACACACCTCCCCTTTATCCTAATGCATCATTTATTCATAGAGCGTAATATTTAGTATTTCAAGTGCCACTGATTTTTTCATGTTTGAGTTTACACCGGGAATCCGAGGTCTCACAGCAATTTCCCTCTATTTTGTACCAAGTAAATGCACAATAAAAACAGGCACACAAAATACATACACGTGTGTGTGCAAGAAAAAATGTAGTTATTTTTTGAGAATAAAAGAATACATTTCATCTTCCATTATAATTGCTCAAAATGGTCAGCAAACACTTGACTATCTCGCAAAAAAAAGAGTAATAAGGCTTCCTAGACAATTTTTTTTATTGGGCTGGGGTAATACAGTTACTGCCTCTTCCCTGCTTACTTTTTTACCTGCAACTTCAGCAAACTTTATTTATTATGCAGGTGGGATCTAAAACACGTCCTAGATCTTTGAGGGCTTCTTTTCAGAAATTCCTCCGCGGAAGTTGGAGAGAAGCAGTAATGTGAGGTATATCATAAAAGCGCTCTTTTTCTCTATCCTATCTACCTGCTTTCATTTAATGTGAAATGCTTTTTTTCTCCTTCCTCCTTGCGTTTTTTTCTCTCTCCTCAATAGCTCTCTCCGCATTTTGCATCCTTTCCCTCCACATTAATAAAAGTATACATCATTTACTGAATATTTCAAGCATGTGCTCGAAACTCCGCATTAAAATACGTATAGAATTTTGAATTTTGTTTAGAAAAGGGTGAGATTCTCTCAAGTTGTGGATAAAAAAATATGAAATTGAATTGAGGAGACAGAAAAGCGACGGGCGTAACGTACATGCACATGTAGATACCTACAAATGCACACATCTTGCGAGAGAGAAGAGAGAGAAAGTGGAGAGGGAGAAAAAAAGAAGTGGCTCAATATTTAATGCGAGAAAATTGTAAGGTATTCAAGAAAAGGATTTAAACTCTACTAGCTATTATTTTTTCCTTTAATGCTCCACTTACGTCAAGCAACCTTTACTTCTGCACACCAGCAGCACCAAACCCAGATATCATTGCTATTTTTTTCACTGGAATCCCTACAGCTTGTAAGTTTTCTCATATAAAGACAGTTATTCTAAAAAGGAGGCAGGGTACATGCAGGGGAGTAAAAAAAACTGGAGCGAGATAAAATGACATTCAGCTAACCCGCCGCACCCGCAGCAGCATCCAACGCCTTACTCTAAATTCCCTTTTCTCCAGAGTAACTGTTCATTCACGTTTACTATTTCATTATTATTTAGAAAAAAAGAAGGAGGTTGTTGCTGCTGCTTGGATGACTGAGGAAATATTATAGAATTTTGATGTTCCTATTATTGCACAAAATGTAATAATAAATTGTTCTGTGAATGAAATGGAAAAAAATATGCCTCAGATTGTAGAAATGCTCGGGAGCACGCAGCACACACACAGAAAAAATAAGTTTTTTTTTTCTCTTCCAAAAGCTTTGAATTCCCTTTCAAATGACTGAATCTCCACAACATGAATTCGTTTTTCTTGTCATCATTCGAAAAAAAGAGAAGATTCTACCCTGGTGAACGCGAAGTAGACTTTAGGGCATAGTAGTCGAGAAAAGGGCAATACCGCCAGCTCCAACCAACTTCTCTTTCTTCTGTACATGCCCCATGTAAGCATTTTTCCCTATTTATGAAATATCTTCCTTGGAAAAAAGAAATTGGTAGGAAAACTTTCGTGCGAAATGCAAGTATATCCAGAGAGAGAAGAGATAGACGTGTCATACACTCCAAAAATATATAGGATAGAGAAAAAGAAAACTGATTGTGAGACTTATTTTTTTACGTCGAGAGGGAAAAAAACGAACCAGGAAGACCTGTGAGACACGGAGATTCCACTCAACTACAAGGGTGGAAAGACAGTGAGCAAAATTTCTCTCTCATACATAATGTAATGTTCACTCGG
The DNA here is from genome assembly GCA_027743915.1 of Seira sanloemensis. Classification (NCBI taxonomy): domain Eukaryota; kingdom Metazoa; phylum Arthropoda; class Collembola; order Entomobryomorpha; family Entomobryidae; genus Seira; species Seira sanloemensis. The sequence goes on from JAHZMY010000008.1 coordinate 14,741, forward strand.
AGGAATGCCTTGCATGGAATATGCATCATCATCATCATCGTCATGATATGATCGCCACCTACAAGTGAAAAAAATATTATGAAAAAGTTGAATCAACCAGAATAGCTGGATGGGCATTACATAATAGTGAAACATTACTCAGAAAAAAAGGAAGAGAAAAAACTCCCTCTCTCTCATATTATTCTATTCAAACAATTTTGAAGAGCAAAATCCTTTTTTCCCTATGAGTTATTTCTGGAAGAAGGGAGAAAAGAGAATAACAACAGGTGAGTGAACACCAGTATAAAAAAAGGCACATAGTAATATCGGAATAAAGATAATGTATGTACCTTGTGCATGCCTAGACTTGTGTGTCGTAAAGTTTGGAATAAAATCATGATATATGGAGTTTTGTATATCTTGATCGAATTCCTCGTATTATGCATAGTCATAAAAAATACACCTTCACGAAAAAACACAGGGGCATGAGTACAA
>JAHZMY010000009.1:0-22342 GCA_027743915.1 Seira sanloemensis
CAAGAGGACTACCAGAGAAGCGCATATGTCTGAATTAACTGTGGTATTAAGTAGACAAATTTGTTTAGGAAATTCTCGCCAACGTTATATGCGTTTTACCTAATTTATGTGTAGGACCGTTTTATTATGTTACTACAAAAACCAGTATAGTTTAAGTGTGTAGTAATTGAATTCATGGCTATCTTATGTGTTTAGTAGATCGTCAACGTAAAGGTAAAGTAGCAACATTAATTTATAGAGTGCTTATTTAAAGTGGTTAGTACGTGTAGTTGGCTTTTTTACAAAAATGAATATTTAAAAATGTACGACTTTTCGCTGTAAATCTAGATAGTTTGTACTACTAATTCTCATAGATTTAATTTTAGTTTTACGTGTAAGTTAACTTTGAAATGTATCGTCAGTTTCGGGCTATTCGTATGTAAATGGCAGTGGATCCAGGGTTTTACTGTTTGTCCATAGGAAATCTGGCGGAGGAAAAAGTAAGATAGATAGCGTAGAATATGTATAGTAAAAGTAAATGATTTTGATTATACAGCGTTTTTAAGTATGTGTCGAGTGTCGGTCTGTTTCGGTTTTAAGTCAAACCTTTGGGCCTGGGCTAGCTAAACTGTTGAAAATGGGTAACATTTTGTTTTTGTTAATTTTTTGTTCTTTAATATGTAACAGTTTTACCGTTATTCGGGTTGAAGATTTTAAACAAAGACTAAAGAAAGCAAGCACATTCTCTGTACATTATTCTAAACCTAAACTTTATTGTATCGTGTTTTAATAAATATATTCGTATATTCCGTGCGATAGCACCGAACTGCGGTTTATAATACGATCCATTTATAGGGTGGATGATGATGGAAATTGAAATGCAAATTTTAGTATTTTTTCAATGTGACGATCGATCATGTAATTAAATTATTGAGGTCGATTGATGATGAGTAATATTAGTTTAGACAAATCTTCCACCAAAAAATATCGGTGCGTTACAAACTTATTATCCCAACCTCAACAGCTCAGTTTATAAATTTATCAGAATGAGAATGTTTGACTATTTGCAATTTTTGCTCCAACTCAGAATACGTATATGTCAAAGTTCAGGAATAAAGATTTAGGCTGTGAGCCAAATTATTACTTGTCAGTCGATTGATGGTTTAATCTATGGTCATCATCAAGTTAAATGTCATCCATTATCATACGCTAGGGCTAGTTGTGGTGGATTATCAATTTACTCAGTATTTGTCTACCTTCGCGCACTAACATAATCAATAATCACATTTTGTTGGCAAAATGGAGACTGCTTCTTTCCATTGTCCAAATTCAATGCAGGAGGATAAATGAACAAATCATCTACCAAACAAAAAGTTTACATTCTTTTGCTCGTTTAATAAATAAATGATAATTTATTCAAAGGTGTTGAGGAAGGGTGATGAAACATGGTTTTATTTTGAGCTAATTCTACGTTGTTTTCATTCACACAAAGCTATTAAGCAAAATTCATAAAATATGTTACAAAATATTTACTCATACAAAACACTTACTAGTATTTCCATTCACTCGATAATTATACAAACAATGGAATTATAACAGCGAAAAAAGGATACATTAAATCGCTAGTCCATAGTCCAACCTGAACATGGCGGAAATGGAAATAGAAATAACGATGAAAGTTTTTTTTACAATTCCATCATCACACGTAACCGTCATTAGTGCTTTTCGTTTGTTCCAATTCTACCCTAAATACTTTAACGCCGTCCTCCTCCGCCNTTTTTTTTACAATTCCATCATCACACGTAACCGTCATTAGTGCTTTTCGTTTGTTCCAATTCTACCCTAAATACTTTAACGCCGTCCTCCTCCGCCTCCACCACCACCTGGACGTGGGCCTCCCCTACCTCTGACACCCCTTCCGCGTCCTCTACCTCGCCCTCGAGCTCCTCGACCGGCACCTAGAAAGGATAAGAAATTATAATTTTTAAAAATCACAATTTAAACATGAACTCAACATGTGATTAAAAACCTCCATATTAAATAGTTTAGTTTACCCTTTGCCTCCTGCTTCTTCTTTGCTTTAGATTTAGGAGTATCATCTATCAGGAGCGTTTCCAACGGTAAAGAGTCTGGTAGGATGTAATATCTTATGTTATTTCCACGAATGCTCAATGAATCTAGCTGTACATGAATTGAAATGATCCGAACACATAAAGTATTACCCAATGCATAAATCACATTTATCATTACACGCCAAGTTGACATGATAAAAGCAGAAAATCAAATGCATTCATTAATTTTCTTTCAGAATGTGTTACCTGTTATTGTCCCGTGAACTTGGGTTCCATTCTTGAGTTCTATTGTAACGGTTTCATGACTCAATTTCATCAAAAACCTGTAATAAACCCGACAGTTTTAGTCCAACGTCAAAGTAAGGTTAAATTTAAATTTGTAAAACACCATAAAACAAACAAATATTAGCTTACCTGACGAGCTTCATGATGATATTTTCTAAGTATTTAACTTAGTCAACAATCCGGTTTCGGCCGTTCTTTATCTACAGCGCTTTCAGCATTCAAATCGAAAATTATAATTTTGCCGAATTTTCCACAATAACAAAGCTCAGTCGAAAAAGTACGCTATTATCAACATGGTTCGGAGTTCGCGGTGGCTCAGCAATTGTACAATTTGATCCGATGGGATAGAATCCCACTCATGAGTATTGTTACCTGCTTCTCCTCAGCACCAGTAGATGGACTTTCAGGCAGGTCTGCAATGAGATGCAGTCGGCTTTGTCAATACTTTTGACTGGATAGAGGATTCCTCTACTACAAAGGATCATCTACCTACAAGGTACAAAGTACAAATATTTGTCTCCCATAAAGTTATATGGTAATTACTTCGAAATTGTCATTGTTATTTAAAGTAATCATGAAAATCGCATAATCCCGTAATTTTACAGGTGCATCTACATAAAGTATCACTCACTGGTCTGATGGCGTATCCTAATAAAGTGTTCGGAAATAGGGAAATATTGTAGAAAAAATGTTTTTACGACTCCCTGCTTAAGCCAAATACAAAGTTTGAAAGGTTTTTTTGTTGAGACATTATAAAAATTATGCATAAAATGGCATTTGAGGAACTACAATTATTTATCATGAAAAAATATCCCGAGTCATTTTCTCTATAAATGCAAAAAAATGTATATAAGCAGCTCATAATCCCCAACATTTTAAAAGAACTATCGGAGCCTAATAACAACTGAACTCGGTAGCCTGCTTCATATTTGATCTTTATTGGTATCATGCAGGTTTTAATAATATTTTTCATAAATCATTTCTGGTGTCTGGTAAAATTTGTTCTTTAGTTTCAGTGAGCCACGTATGTTGAATAGATTTGCATATGGCTCTTGTAAAATTAAGCTTTGCTACAGACAACAGATCTTTTTTCAAAGGAACGAAGCTCCTGCAATTGCAGATGGTTTAATATGATTACGACTAAAACGAGTAAATTGACTTGTATGTATTCAAAATTCTAGGTACTCAGGTATGGCTGTTTTAGCAGGGAAAAATATTTCAGTATTGCTAATCTGATTGACATTGTCCATTGTAATCCATTGAACAGGAAAAAGACTGGGTAAACGATTGGAAATACTAAGCCTTCTAGCATTAAATGTCATGAGAATGACGTGCAAGACATTACATAAGAACTTGCAATAGTATACCAAGATGGATGTATGCAAAATCTATTACATTGAATTGAATTACATTTATTGTGCCAATTGATTACCTCTTATAAAGGATATTGCATCAATATGGCAAAAAATCAATAAATACAATTATATTTTTAGGCTACAATTTTGGAAATAACATCTTCAATACAATACCGTAGAAGTTACATCATCATTGATACAGTAGAACGTAGAAGTTCAAATTTGAATGTCAGGCTAGGTATTTCCCTTTACTTCTTACTGTGAAACTGGAAACCAAATAAAATTAATTTTGTCATGATTTTCTCTGATTCCTAAATCACTCATTCGAATACATTAAAATAATTATCCTTTAAACCTGCATTACAAATTAATTGCTACTTCATTTAATCTACGAAAGCAACCCATGTATGTAAAAAATTTAGTTTATTTATGTATTACGCATATTTGTTGTATATTTGTTTGATGAATATATAGGCACACAAACTCATACTCAAGCGAAAGTAACATCATGGTCTGCAGGTAAAATGCATGCATATTGCTCTTCGTCCACAAATTATTTTGGAAAAACGAAATTATTGCTAATACAGAATCATGATTTACCTTTGGACATATTTACATAGATCTACATTTTCACTTTTTTCGTGACATTTGCAAACGCAATTTGATAAACTCATCTTTTTCATTGTACATAAAAGCGTGCACATATCACGAAAAGAGCAACTGTTGACTGTCTTGTGCTCAAATTTAAATGATCCTTGCGTTTTTTTAAAAGAGAATCGCACTTTTAAATTCGCGTAGTACATATTGTAAAAAAATGTGTGCCTCAACTTTGACTACAGCAAAAACGCATTTTTATCCCACGGCAATCCGCAATTTAAAGGAAACATCGGATTTCGTAGCAAACGCAGCAGAAAGGGAAGCGAGTGAGAAAATAAAATGTCAAATAGGGAGGTTCACGAAAGTGAGAAAGGTTGGGCTGAGGAGTGAAGCCAACAGCCTATGTGGAACCAATTCTTCGTATGGCTTTTGGTCATTGGTCCGCCGCACAAGTAGCAACCTCTCGCTCAAGCAAGTACCTCAATAGTGGGAATAAGCAGTGGTGAAAGAAAATCAAGCTCACGCTTTTTAAGCAATCTAAAACCTTATACATTTCACAGCTTCTGTGTTCTCACTCTCTCTGTCCCGTAGTCTTACTCAACGTGTATCATCCCTACCTCATCAAGTCTTATGCGTGTAATAGTTTATATACCAGTGGGTAGGACAAACCCATAAGAGAACCCCAAAATCAGCATCTCACCAACTTCAGATCTTTATGAAGTTTAACTGCACGGAGTACAGGGCACATGCAGTAAAATATTGTTTAGCCACCGACTTCACAGCCACCTTGGTTGTAAAGAGAAACCCCAGACCCCAAATCAGCATCAGTCTTCAAGTATACATCTCCGCATACACTTGATGATTTCCAAGGTTTTTATACATATAAGTTTTTTTGGACAAAGGCTCTCGGTTGCTGGAGAATGCACTTGTTACCTCATCCAATTTCATAGAATTTGCGGGCTAATTAGCACGCACATATTTTTTATGTGAGCACATTTTATATAGTTTTACGCCTCATTTGTCTCACAATTAAGCACTTCCGGTTGTAAATCAATGATAAATCATTTTTACAATTTAAGAAATGTACTGTGGGTTTGCATTGTGAACTTTTGTGTTTTAGTGACGACTTCAGTTGTGTTCGAGTAGAACATCTCTTGTACGAAGTACAACTGTTGTATGTGGACATGTGGAAAAGTTAATTATATTGTGACGTCACCAGGATGTTGGTTAGCTGGAACTGTGCGGTGCTGTCGATTTTTGTGAATTTATTTCCTGCTAGCACATCAACAACTGTTGTCATTCTCTCCCAAAAAGTTGTATCATATTTACAGTCATGAATAAAGCATCATCCGTGTCGTGTCTTGGACCAACTGCGGCCGCGACTTTAAATAACCACCTTAATCACCACCCTCACACTCATCCACATTTCGTTGCAGCACACAGACCTGCACCTCATCATCACCACCACCACCACCTACACCATCAACAACCTCCTCCAGCAAATATGCTACCGTTTGATTCCCTCGGGCTCTATGAGCCGCAACCCAAACCCCGATTTTATTTTAAAATGCCTCGTGTTGTCCCAGACCAAAAAAATAAGTTTGAATCAGATGAACTTTTCAGGAGGTTAAGCCGTGAAAGTGAGGTTAGTGTGAGATGGAGCTGTGCCAAAATTGACATTCATTCATTAATATGTATGGTTAAAATGGTCTCACCATCATGTGCAATGAAGCAATCTAGGTTATTGTTTCAGGGTCATATTTACTCAACAGAATCATGTTCCACAGAATTGAGAATTCAAATAATGGTCGTAGCACCGAAAGTCAAATTTTATAAGAATGTATTGTCTTCGGCGAAGATAATAATAGTGGTACGATACAAAATATATGTAGGTTTTGCATCAGTTAGCACACAAACAATGGAATGAATTTCATTCTTTGTCGAACGATTTGTTCAAATTTATTCAATCGATGGAAAATTGAGAACGATGCTTCTCACTGGCCTATGAAGTTCTTGGAAAAGTAACAGTTTCTCCGTTGTTACTCACTTCTTAACCTTCTTTCCTTGTGTCTTTTTATGAATCGTCGTCATTGAGGATGATGATGCTGATGCATGATGCAGGAAATAGGGAAAACGAAACTTTTTAGATGCATTTCACCCCTACTCATTGCACCTGCCCTATTTTCCCCGAATTTGAAACTCATTGCTCATTTCATAGAGAGACATAGAAATAAATTCAGATTTAGAAAATAAATAATTTTTGTAATTTTTTTTGTATAGGTGCGTTACACGGGATATAGAGATAGACCTCTTGAAGAACGACAAATGAGGTTCCAAAATGGCTGTCGCGAAGGCCACACCGAAATCGTGAGTGTTTTTAGCATGTTAATTTCCAATTATAATGGTTTCCTATTTTGCAAATATCTGGTATTTTTACATATAATTGTATCCGTGTGGAAAACGAGTGCATACATATATATTTAGCTAATTAATATTTAGGAATTTGGAGTATGAAATACTCTGCAGTTGTACGTAGGCAATTTAAGAAGATATTTCTCATCCATACAGAAAATTCTTCTTCGTAGGTATACGTGGGATGACTTTCACATTTTTGAATGAATTGATGCATAGAAAAAATGAAGGTTCTGGGAATTTGACGTTCGATTCTGAGAATTAATTGAATTTCCCAGGCGGTTTCATCATCCCATTGATTGTAGTAAATGACGATGGTCAATCGGGATGACTAATCGTATTTAAGACCAGGTTTAAATTACCAAGCTATTATTGTTACGCTTTGTGCACTCTTTCCTAATTTTAGGTCAGACAGAGTGGCATTCTCCCGTCCGTGGTTCTCGGTAAATTGTCAAGAATAACTATTGACGAAATTTCTGCATAGATTTTATACTTCACTTATTTTACTAAAAGAAAAAGTAACCGTTTTCGCGTATGGGCTTACATCGATAGCATTTTGATGCCAGCCAAATTTACCACCCAATGTTTGGTATGATAGTTTTAGGCAACCTCCCAGCAATAGCCGTAAAAAAGTACAAGGGAGAATTTAGGTATGGCGTTCATTTATATTTGGATGGGGAGACTGTTTAATGCAATGCAATGTAGAAATATCAAAATCAAAGCCCATTATGCACGAAACAAAAGTGATAGAGATCAAGAAAGATATATATGTTTTATTTGAAAAGGGATCAAAGGGCTTCATCACAGTGCGCTAAAACAGCTCCAGGAGTACAAACAAACAGAAATGGATACCTCTTGTGCGCACCCCCTTCCATGAATATTTTTTCAGATTATTATTATGACAAACGACTACATTTCTTGCCGGGTGACTTCATTTCAATGACGCAATGCTGCGACTACTTATACTGAATAGCATATTCGTTTCCAACTGACAATATATACGGTCGGACTAAAAACGCGTTTTATGGGGACATTCTCTGAACAAAAAGTACTTGGACTTGAATAGACTTTCTAAATGTTTGCCGTCGGTGATGCTCATACAAGCTCATCTTCAAAGCATTATCTAGATCGATGTTATAAAGGCGTGCATCGAGAATTACAATGGCATAAAAGACAGATATACATACACATATGCACCCCTTATCACTGACATAATCTACAATTTAAAAAAACATTTTATAGGCTCAATATAGAAAGATGCAAAAAGGCAAAAATGTCACAAAGAAAATTAATATTTCAACATTACCGATTTAAGTAGGCATTATTATTATATGATTTGAATTATACGTTATCTGTGCGTTTTCAGAAATTTCAATATCTATCATTTAATTTTCGTCTAATCATATATGTATTTCCAATTAAATTGCAGGCTTTTATCGCAACGGGTACAAATCTTCAATTAGTCTTCAGTCCAGTGGCAAACGGATATCTCACAGATATGCGCGACTGCGACTTTGATAAAGAGCACGGCAAGGTAAGAAAAAAATCTTTCAGGCTTAATCTTACGCTTTTACAGCCTTCCCATAAAAATTAAAGTGGTAATGGGGAGATCATCATTCTAATTAAATCATTATCGTTTGTATTGTAAACACCAGAAGAAAGGTTTCTCAGCGTGTATAGTTGTAATTGTAATGGATCAAACAAAAAACTCATTTCTGCAGATTAGTTTCGACTGTCTAAAATCGAGAGTGAGTGAATGAAGCAATTAAGATCAAATTATGATTTTGACATGAGTGGAGATATCCTCTTGACTTCAATTTCTTCATAAAAACAAAATGAAAGGCAGTCTGACTTCTTCTTTCATTTTCTGTCAGATTACGAGTCTTAAAAATAAGAAAAAGAATTGCTCCAGGGCTCTCAGCTCAATTCAGCTCTGGAAGCGAAGCTGGAAATAGATAAAAAGTAGAAGAAAAGGTGGAAATGCTCTTGAAAAAGGGTTACATAAAGTCCTCGAGAATATTAAAGGGTAGTTGGAGGCGGACAGACGCCTTCATTGTTTTAAAATCAAGATGGTTAACAGATATACGCGTATATCTTGATCAGAGTTACAAGCTTACAACTTTATGAGTCAATAGCCGCAAGGTAATATCAAAAGGAAGTTGGCGTATGGTAAAAGTGAGAATTTGTAAAGGAGACTGTTGATTATTGAGTTAAAACATTATTGTCTCCTGTTGGCGGTGATGGTGGTGTTCAGACTGGTGATGAAATTATTACATGGAAAAGGCTTTTCACGTTCGAGTATAATACTACGTCGGACGAAATGTGTGCGATGCGAGAGGAGATTCGAGTCGGAGTGGAGTCATTTCTCTTCTGTTGTTTTTAGTGTGTGCCTTAATCATCATCGACGATGGACTCCTGTTTTTAAGGAAGGAACGTCAGTGTAATTTATTGACGGGACCACCTGAAGTATCCAAATATAAGGAAAGTTGTGATGAGTATAGAGTAAAGGGGCTGTTCCTTCCGGACGGTACAACATGTAATTACCCAGACGCATACATACAGTGAACCCTTGAGTCAGACTCGCATTACGCACTCGAGACAATCCTTTTTTCTTGTATTAAGGTCATTTTGTAAGAATATCTATTTTACTGTATCCTCCGGGAAGATGCATGAGATTCATTATTATGCCATCCAAGTAATAAAGTTATGTACTTGATATAATCTAAATAATTTGATTAGGCTGATTTTTAGTGCGCAACACAAATCTAATCTTGTAATCTTATCGTAATGTTCATCACTTCGTGTTTGATTACCCTCTGTGCCTACGTGCCGGCATGGAAGTAGGGATTTACTGAGCATTAAGTTGTTTTAATAGTAGCGTTTTCCCAAAGTCAGTGATAATTGCATGGGTGCTTACAGAGAAAATTCATGGGAGATCTGAGGACCCACACAAAAATTGTTTGTGATGGGCATTTCCAGTGCTATTTCACAAATTTGTTTAATATACGAGTGGATAATAATCGTGAATAGTAATGAGTCAATAATCACACGTAATTATTTCTTATCTGGAGTGAAATACAACTACAAAATAGATGTACGCAACTTTAATATTTTAAAATGCCAATAATTTGCTTTAATTTTCACAGAAAATTATGAATTTCCGCATTTACCCTTGTAAGATTCAGCCAGTATTTTATATACAAAAGTGCTTGAGTGTGGATGAATTAGCTGTTTTCTTTTCATCGGTTCATGCAAGACCTTTAGCACACAGCACAGGTATATGATCACTTATAATTTATGAGCCAATTTTAAGGCAATGAAAAAAGGAATTTTGCCAGTCATTCATTTGTCTAGAGTTTTGAAAAGAGCATCCAAAATGATTCCTTTTTTGCGAAAAATATACACTTGTATTTAACTCTGCATGAACTTTTGGGCGCAGTATAACGCGCAAACCCAATAGTTTCGAAAACCAAACTCTTTGCAGCAATAGTAATTAGCGTTTTTACGAGAAAATAATTACTCGCTTCCCTCTCCTCCACTAAAAAATTTCAAAGTTCAGCGTAATTACAGTATGAGCGTTACAAGCATGTTCACCAAAACAGCAGAGTGAAGTTTTTACTATTATAGCTCAATTATCATGAATTGTCCTCTTCCATGCACGAGTAAAAATAATGAGAGTGATAATCTTCTCTAACAGAAAATAGAAAAAAATCATATGTACATAAAATTGCTTCTCTCCTGTCAAACGGAAGCTCTACCCTATAAAACAAGAATAATTGAATGTTTCAACCATGTACTTATACTTTTTTATTGTTTTTAAATAGCAGCTACAGTCGTTTTTGACTGTCTGTCGAGGATGAAGCGAGAATCGCGTACTTCTTCATTTTTTTAAAAAGACACTTTTCTTTCTCATCTGACTTTAACTTGAGAAGAGCACGTACAGAGTTTTCCATCATCGTACATGTTTCCATCCAAGAAATAAGAATGAACGAAAATCCTTTTCTGGTCCCCAGCAGCACTAGCACCATTCAAATTTCAAAGTCAAAGGTTTGCTGCCAAGACAAGTGTTGAGATAGTTTGAAAAAAGCTGCAATGGATCCTTATTTTTTCTATCAGTTTTCCCTTTTAACAGTTTTTTGCTTCACTTCAAGTAATGAATAATGACTAGGTAAAAACTCTTGACCAGAGGGAAATTGGAAAAGCTATCATTATATTTTTCTCTATGAGAATAAAAGTGAATACTTAGCTTACATGATCCGATAAATGAAATGGCCAATGAGAGGAATTTCAATAGGTATTTCCTATTTGATGTTTTTGATCGGACCCTCGACCTTTGCTTTCAAACTGTGAAGATGAGAAAAAGGTTTCGTAATGAAAGTAATGATGAACACGTACCGCCAGTCAGTCTTTTTGATGTCCTGTAATCATGTGTAAATTGAGGATGCAGATGCAACTTTTTTATACAAATGGAAAGGTTTCGTAATGAAAGTAATGATGAACACGTACCGCCAGTCAGTCTTTTTGATGTCCTGTAATCATGTGTAAATTGAGGATGCAGATGCAACTTTTTTGTACAAATGGGTGACGAATTGCAACTTTTTTCAGTCTTAAGATTCAATCCTAGCTCAAAATAATAGCGTAGCCTCTTGTTGATTTTGCTTACAGTAGGTCAGCTCAATTATCTTTCCTTCTTTCATTTTTCTGGTTTGTTCGTATGGAGAGCTGGGCGGAAATTCATGGTGATTTTTCCTTTCATGTGCGTTGAAGTGTAAGTGTGCTTCACACTTTCTTGTTTTTCGCACCTTGCTCTTCTCCAGCCATGAGTTACATAAAGGTTTCGTAATTGTATCCGATTTTTACAGCAAAATAAACAAATGAAAAGGGCAGGGTAGGTTACAGGGGAAAATTATATAATTGCTTCAACAATTTGTCAACCATTGACTCAAAATTGTGAGCTCGAGTGTGACAATATGTGTGGGAGTGTGCTCTTCTATTTTGCCATTAGAAATCTGTGTACCTTATTCTTTGGTTAGAATGATTTGGAATGGAAGTGCACATTGTGCATATGACTGTAATGGAAACAATCAGGAAGGAAGGACTGGCCATGGAGTGACCAGTAAACTGTTCCTTGTTTATTGTTTACCGAGGGATTGTGAATAGAAGAGAACAATATATCGATTTCAACTTTTTTTCTAGTAGTGGAGCTTCCACCTTTTTTCCTAGTCAGGCTTGAAATAGTGCTGACCACCCGTGCCTACATATCCATTAGGGATTAGTAGAGTGTCAATGACGTTTTCTCGGTATTAACAAACACGTGCCGGTAAAAATTCTTACATATCTACATAGCCCTTAAATTTAGGTATTTCTCCCCCTTTTCTCTATTACATAATAGGTCAAGGAGTTTTACGGAGGCATTCTCGATGGAATTTGAGCTTTTTTCGTGTGATACGTAAACATGCAATGTGTTTACTTCATTCATGACTTTAGAAAAAAGTCATCTTTCTAAAATATGTCTCACTCAACGCGTCCTCTCTGGCTCCATTAGCACCGTCTTTGCTTTTTAAAAAATGTCCCTATTTTAAGACGGTAAAAGACAAGTTTGTCATCTTCGTGCGAGGTTGGAGTGCGTGAATGTACTTGCTGGATGCATTAAGCGAGCGTGTCACCACCACACCACCACTAATCGACTGTTACAACGGGATCTTGGGCTCCAGCTCCAAGAGGAGGAATTATGGCAAGGATTGATATTTTGCCCTTTGCCATTCTGAATGATGACAAGACAATTGTTGACTGGCATTTTCGGACTGGATTGCATCTGGTCTTTAGGAAAGGGCATTTAAAACCTTTGTTGCCCTCCTGACCGTGTGTATTTTTCCCGAAGAAGTAGAGTGCAATAAATAAGGCACTTTTTCTGAAAACAGTTTTATGACTCGTGGAGACACCGAAAGCATCTGCATCCTTTCAAAATTGGTTGGCCATGATCCCGGCCAAACTAGCCACGGGACACGGCGTCAGACACATCACAATAAAACAGCTTTTTCGATAAGAGAGATTTGGACCTTTCGCTACTCCTCTCATTACAGTTCTTTATGCAATTTCAAAACTGACCTGTGAACATGGTTTTACACTTTAAATCTATATGACTGACTGAGTGCGGCTTTGTACCGGTGTTTGGAAGCGAAAAAGATTCCTACTAATAATGATAATTCACAATTACTTTTATTGTTCAGTAGCTCTTTCTTTCCGATCCCTAATAGAACAACTGAATGGTAGTAAACAATAAATGCAATAAACTTTTGGAAAGATGACTTTGCATTGTTTGTCGGCTTTTCACCGTGATTATTTAGAATGAAATTTTGAAGATTTTTTTTGCCAGGGTATACATATTTCCAGTTTCATTGAATCATTCGTTTGTTCAAAACTTGTTCGTTTACAAATTTACACAATATGGTGGGTTGGGCCATGCAGTAAATAAAATTCAAAGTTTTTTTCATAAAATGGCGCAAACCGGTTTTAAGAACGAAATGGGCGGAATCAGCAAATCTATTTTCTCGAAAGAAAATGATTCGCTATAGCTTTTATTCCAAAACTTGATCGCAGCAGACCATGCGTGCGTAGCGCACGTAGCCGTTTGCCATTGCCAAGTTTATTTTTTGCTAAAAACTATAAAACCTTTAATTCGTCAATTCACTGGGTTTCAGTATTGCGCAAAATACGTAGGTAGCGTAGATGACCACTTTTTCTGCAAACTGAAAAACTGTGATAATTATTTCTCCGTTACTAACCCTCACCATTTCCTCTTAAACTTTAATGTGGTCAGCAGCCAGTGGTCAATTTTGCTAGTGAAAAAAGTCATAGATTTTGTGAGCTTCTACAATTTCTTACAAAGTTGTGGACTATAAGCTTTGCATTTTGTACTATGGGGTAAGCAATGTAATGAGAACGTAAAATGAAACAAAGAGCACTTACATGAAGATTTGTAAAATGTAATCGAATCAAATATAGTTTAGACAAAAAATATTTTATCCAAACCAAAATTTAAAAAAAAGCATTTTGAGAAACATTTAAACTAAATCCTTTTCGTTGGAACGTACATATTTCTGTTTGAATAATAAATCTCGTCACATCACCTCTTCATAGTATACGCATAATGAACAGTCGTTTTTAAATTAAGCATTTCCAGAGTACCAAAGTACATGTGGTATATGATAGTCTTGGACGTGCCTTGCAGTGCCTTACACACGTTTCTCAATTAAGTTGCAACTTAATTAGAGAGGAAGTGTAATTTGAGTTGATTAAACATGTCGTGAGAATGATTGAAAAATGACTTCCAAATCACGACATGTTTAATCAACTCAAATTACACTTCCTTTCTAATTAAGTTGCAACTTAATTAGAAAGGAAGTGTAATTTGAGTTGATTAAACATGTCGTGAGAATGATTGAAAAATGACTTCCAAACAGGAAAGTGGGCGGTTACTCTTTTATATTTCTTTCAGCCTTTTGGTTTCATTTCTGAGAAATGTTTATCCATACACATTTTCTACTTTTAGAACGTCCATTTTATAGGAATTGAAGGAATTTTTAAACGAATACAGGAAATTGAAGCAACAGTTCAAATATTTTATTTACTTTCACGAAACATTAGCAATTTAAAATTAAATGAATGTCGTAAATTCACAATTCCGTATAGATCTCTTAATTATTATTTGTTTATACACAGTGCTACATGCTTTTACATTAGCTTAAGGAAAGGAGACAAAGTTTTCTCAAAGAAAATGCTCGGCTCATTAATGAGCCGAGCCCATTAATGAGATACAAGTTTTATTTTACGCCAAGCCAAGACAAACTAATTCGTTAAAACTTTATAGCTGATTTAGGCTTACGTTGGCCACGCTTACTACAATCCAAAAGAGCTCTCGCAATGTCGTCTCTTAGTGTTTCCCTCCGCCCGCCCTCCAAATCGATCCGAGAAACATCCTACTCCTAACGCTCACATTTTACCCTGTATTTCTCTCCAAGTTTCTCCTAAAATGTACACATTTACTTATTAAATTCCCATAAACCAAGTTTTCCTTCCCAAAAGATATATACATACACACAGCGACTCGTGTAAGATACGCTAAAGCTGAATGGCTAAATATGAACATGCAACATTATACTGCTCCCTTATTTTCTAATTCTACTCAAGCACTAGAGAGGCATTATCAAAGCCGTCAAAATGACAGGGACAGAATATATTTCGGGAGAAAAAAAAGCTTTTTGTGCCGCTCTTTCACTCCCGTCTCCTCTTTCACTCTAATCATCCAAGCATGTATAAATAGTTTGCTTCTATCTGTTTAGTCCAACATTTTTTGTTTCTCGGAGCAAAGGAAAAAAGAGAGCAAAAACCGAGGGTCTCTGATATAGACCCTCTTGCAACGAAGGAAAATCGGGGATGTAAAATTCATGATGGCTCAACTCAAGCTTATATTGTAGATGATGATGATGCGACACACCAGCCCAACTAAAAAACGACTATAGGAAATAGGAAGCAAAACAGTCCCATGCTCCATTCCCGATAAAGCTCATTTATATTTCAAATCTGTATATCCCCTTCGTAGTTTGCACGTCTTCGTTTCAAGTGGAAATTTCTACGCCTTTAACTACTGGGGAAATGATGAGGACGGCGATCATTACGCTTTTGCCTTGTGCCATTCCTTCCTCCAGTGTATTTGTGTGATGACAGTAATTGATGGGCCATTCCATTACGATCATCATGATTTCTCGCCAGTTACAGCCGCACTCCAGGTTTTCTCGCCTTCCCCTCGTGGAAACACGATGACGATTCCATGCTGAGTTTTGTATGTTATAGAAAATCATGTTGGCGACAGCAGGCATCTATACACACATACCCTTCTCTTTTTTCTACTCCGATTCGGATCATTCCTAGTTTCAATTGATCTTTACATGTAAATGAACACGTATCAAGTTTTTACTTTCTTTTATGCTCTGCCTCTTCAGTTGATTCATCATTTTCAGGAGTACAGAAGAGGAGTCGGAGAAGAGAGAGCGGTATTAATAATAAATGTTGAACTCAACAGCTCTGTTTGCCTCCATGCTGAGTTGCTTCTGCTCTTTATTTTTAATAAAAGACATCCCCTCTCAGGAAGAAATAGGAGAGAGAGAGAGATTTACTACTGTATTCCAAGCTGGTTCAAAAAATTTATATAACTTTGATTTCGATTGCGTCACCATCCTCATCATCCTCTCATCGCACAGTCGATGCCTGCAGAAATAAAACAATTTAGGGGAAATATAGGCACACATCTTTTTTTATCAAACTCTCTCGGTTAAATGAAGATGTATAAAAACAGAGGGACGGAACAAGAGAGAGAAACTGTCTTTGGAACAATTGAATCAAAATGTAAAAGTACTGTACCCTTGTTAGTACTTTTCGCGTCTCTTTTTTACTAAACATTTTGACCCTGCACAGTTGCATCCTTGCCCTTTTACATTATTGATTGTGTGATTATTCAACGGAGAAGTAACTGGCATAGTGTATTCATTTTCAGGAGGTATGGCATTCATTGAAATGCTGAAATGATAAAATGATGCATTGCTTAAGTTTGAGTGTATGTATTTCCACAAAAGGGTCTTATGAATATTACCATATACCTTAGGTGCTTGCGTAATGCATCATGTTTCATTACCTTTTTTCATTTTTTCTGTGATTGATCAGTTTTGGCAAGTGAAGTGCTCTTATCAGCATCTCCATTTTAAGAAGCACTTTAGAGTGAAATGATCCATTACGCTGGCATCCCAGGTAGCTGTCGTTTCATCATTCTCCTCACACGACGACATGTCGAGTTTGAAGAGATATCATCGTACAGCATCTTTGCTTTCATCGTGTGTGTTGTACTCATGTGTGATAATTTGCAGGAAAATATGACGTTCATACAATTTTTGCCGACTACTCATATCATATACGTCTTTCAGTTTCAATAAGAAATGCCGCTTGAATAAGAAAAAAACATTCAATATATTGCTTCATCTGACTTCAAGTTATGCCTTACTTCAAGTGATTTTATTATTCTGAGATTGCTCTGCCTACATTATAAAGGTGTACGAAGCTAACTAAGCGTGTGTAAAGCTTTGTTGGGGAGAAGACACTGGTGGTACTATGATTGGAGTCGGAAAACGTACGAAAAGAACCGTTTCAAGTTATTGAAAAAGAGCATCAATTTTAATACTTTTAAGGAAATCATGTCTTTCAGTCTTTCTCGTCAGCTTCATTTCAGACAAGACTCAGCAGCTCTTTCATCCTCGTTTCTTCGGGCTTCTTTGAAAATTACACGAGTCAGTGAAGCAAGAGGTACCACCGGGAGGGAGGGCTTTCGTCATGTTCCTTCGTAAATTGGCTCAAGAAATGTATGCATGCCTCCTACAAAGTATTTATATTCAAGTCTCGTGCCTTACTTTGTTTGCAAAGCTTCTTCAAGACTCTTAATTCTAAGAAGAGGAGCAAAAAATTAAGTATTTTATGCATAATTTACTTTACTAACTCATTCACTTCAGGTTCACATCAAACGCATAAAAGCTAAGTACTGCCTCTTTGAGAAATCATTAAACTTGTTTGAATCTGTCATCAATTTTGTCACTGTACGGAAGACTGAAGAAGACTGGTGGATGAGTAAACTTACGAATAGACCTCCAACAGTCAACAAAGCGTTACAAAGCCATTTCATTACATTTCACAACTTACTTTTTTGGAGTAAAGAAGCGTTGCAAATAACTCTCTCTTAGTGAGTGATCTCCTTGTTCCTCACCATTTAAATGGAATTGAATAGAATTTCTCGCTTGAGCTATAATATTTTTCATGCTTTTCAACGCGACGACATTGCGAGGAAAATGCAGAGTGTGGATTTACGACGAGATATGTATGTAGTAGTGAGGAAGTGGTTCCTTTCTTTGTGCGAGATGCCTGCTGCCATTTACTTTATGGCTCACTTCATTTCACAGAGACAGTACTGCACACACGGAGTCGTCACAAACTGCATTCTCCATCGCGTAGAGTTTTTATCAGTAAAAATGAGAAGAAACTGCGCCTTACACAGAGACATAAAAAAATATATGTTGCGACGTGTAACGTAGTGGCAGGTAGACAGGAAAAGTCTTTAAAAAAAGAATCTTGAGCCGTAGCGGCACTGACCACAGGAATCGGCAGTTGTTGAGAAAGGAAGAAAGAAAAGTCATGCCACGATGAGTGGTGTAATGATACCCTCTCCATTTTTCTCAAGTGTACTTTACTCTTTTGTTCAGCTCATATTAAGTACAAGCGTGTAGAAGGTGTAAATCTGCCTTTTTTTCATTCCTCCCTCTCTCTCAAATGTATCACATTTCGTTTGCGCAATACACTTCACAGGTAAATTACCTGTGAATGATGGGAATGCATGCGATAATGATGAATGAGTAAATGTTTTCTGTAAACAGTTGACGATTTATGGATGTCATAGTGTATAGAGATTCTGTGAAAAAGGGACAGGGCAGATGCATCTCAGATTTGCTTATTGTCCAAACGTACACACAGCCTTTGTAGTTATGCTGTAATTGATCCAAAGATGACGAATTGGACAAGTAAAACATGATGTATCACTGTAAATACGATGCATTATCAATGTGCCATGCTTGTATCAGCCATGCAGCAGGAATTTTAAACCTTTTAAGTGTTACATGTCAGCAGGATGGCAAGCGTTGGAGATTGTGACAAATGGACACCGAGACAAATGAGCACCACTTCAAACCTTTTGAAATGAATCGCGCCAGAGCCAGAGGCTCAAAATTTAAATACTGCAATGCTCTTTTTTCATACAATTTCAAGTGAGAAAACTATCTTTCAAACAAAATTATTATTATTCAAGTTGTGCTAAAGTTCATGTTACGTTCTTGTCCAGATTTCATGTTTGAGAGATTGCTGTGAGCTTATTCAGAATTCTAAATATGTGCATATCTCTGTGAGACTGAGCCGATAAAAAGAGTTCTGCACACTCAATTGACTCATTAGCCATGGGAAAATCCTGAGTCTTTAACTTTAAGATAAGGCAACTCTTCTGGCGTTTAACTGTCATGATAGAGTGAACAATTTGACAAAGCATAATATTTTGTGTGAGCAGCGATCGGCAAATATACTTGGGCATAGCAAAACTGTTATCATAATCTTGTTCACTTGTTTAGAATGCTTTCTTTACGACGTGTGGGCATATCGTAATCAAGAGTATGCGCAAACTTATTCTCCGCCATCCTGTTTATTTACGTACGACTCTCCTGTGTGAAACGAAGTTCAAGTTTCCCCTTCTCCTTGAACGGATTTCTCGTAGGATCGTAAGCATTATAGTGACAATTACATTGTGAGAGGCTCAGAAGACGGACGAAAATGATATTTTCATCGCGCTTGTTAGTGACGATCAACTGCTTGTAATAATGATGGGACAGTAATCATTTCCGTTTTCTCACATTCACATTAGAAAGGCTTTTCGCACTAACGAGTTGAGCAGTGTGAGATACGTGATAAAAGTGATGCCCACACTTTATAGCTTCTTCTACTGCGCCAATTTTATTGATTGGGAATCTAAATTTCCATAAAAGGATTATGCTTCAACTTGATAAGAAAGCAGTCCGGATATGGACGCAATATAGTGTGTTCCTATCCCACGACTTGGCAAAAAATTATTCATATCTGGGTAGTCAAGTACATGCTTCTCATACGATTGGAAGGAAACGTTGTCCTATTTTGTCACACAAATTTAATGGCGAAGGTCAGATTGCAACTGGAAGTTCTTTCTTTACATGAAACGAGAGGAGCGGGCTCACTGCAGCGTAATGATTCAGTGACTCTGAATTACTGCGGTCTTCATTCTTCACATGCAAATGACTTTAGAGCAAGAAATTACGCAATGACCAGAAGAAGAATGAAGATGTAGTATCCTTAATCATACTACACGTTTTATCACCACGTTTACTCTATGGATCTTTTTTGTAGGCTCATCAAAGAATGAAGAATATACATACATTCAAATTCATAGTCAGCTAGACTTGCGGTCGACATAAATTCTTATACTCCTTTGCGTCTCATCAATTCTACTTATCCAAACTTGCAACTTCTAATTTTTTTTACAGAGGAATTGGAAAAGACAGATTTTCGTTTGAAGGCAATGCAGTGAAAAATATACGATCAAATTAAGGTTGAAAATATGCAAAGAGAAATTTATTAGTTTTTATTGTACAAACTAGAATTTATCCATCATTTTAAGGAAACTGGTTCATCCCTATCCCAAGTCAAGTGAAAACCACAAAAAGAATCAGATTTTTTCTTGATAAAAGTTCACTACGAGATTTCACTTGTTTCTTTCGTTTCAAGTAAGTATCACTCACAAATTCCTTGCTTCAGGATAGAAGAAGGTGTGGGAGCTTCCTAATTTTATTTCTTCATAACTTTTCTAATAGTATTCTGTCAGTCCCAATTTGAAATGTAATATCATTAATGGAAGACATTGAAACTGTAAAATACATATTAACAAAGTAAATGTGCTCTCGCTGATGTAGTACGTGGGTATTGTAGGCCCATCATGATTTTTTATAGCTGGTGGATGGCAAAAACTAGCAAGATACGTAATTACGGGTTTTCATTTTGATTTCTCGTTTCGCATAGATAATTCAGAAACCGAGTCATTCTGCGGTTTAGCTTGATGGAGACTCTGACTTGCTTCTTGACAAGAGATACATAGTAGTAAAAACATACCTACCCAAAACATTCGCATGTGTACAAGAATTTTAGATCAGGTTGAAATGTGCCTTCGACAGAGTCTATGAAGGCATGTGCATGTGGAACTTGATACGATTTCAAACTTCCTATGCATTTTACGTTAGAACTTGTAACAGCGTTTTTCGTAACCCCTAATGGCGATGTGATAACGATAAAGAAATTATTGGCTATAATGTCGGCTTTCCTACGACATTGTGTCTAGAGTCATACCTACCTTGCAAAATACTTATAGACCATTAGAGTTAAATGGTGTGAATAATTTAGTTTAGCAAAGTCTAGTATTTTTCTTAAAATTCTTTCAAAAACCTGAAAATCAAGAATAAATACTGCTTTTTACAATTCAGTTTTTGGGCCGAAATTGCAATTTTGTGAACCAGTTTTAACTTTGACATTTTCAGACGCAAATGTTTTCCTTCTAGACACTTTGGCAAATCACCCATCTCTATGTGCTTTATTTGCAAAAGCATCCTACAGCCTCATTCATTCTTAAAAAGTTAAGAATTCATAAACAACAAAAGCCTGCTTAGTGTTGTGGTATCAACTTTGAATTGAAAATGAATGAACTTCTTCAGACTTTCAGAATGAATGTAATGTATGAATGACGTTCTTTCAAAAATTATCTCAAACTTTTGGCTTTTCTGTAAAACGATGATTATTTATGAACATTGACAAAAAATAGTGTTCCAGGGGAAATGGTACCTTTTTTCTCAGCCCAAAAACCAAAAAGGTGGTCGGCGACGATTTGTGGGAGCTTATCGTAGCGCACCTTCCTTGCTCATATTGCAAGGCGGCAAACGCTCAAGTAGTAGGAGTCAAAAACGAGAAAATTAGAGAGTCAACGACCGGAAGTGAGCACTCTTTTGCTCTTGAAGATTCACAAGAGATCCGTGTAATTTCTCATCATCTCCAAGCCTTACTTTTTTCTCAAGTTCGGCAAAAAAAGCTGGTATATAATTTTAGGGTCATTTTGTGAGGTGTTAGATCACGCCCACAAGTTTACGGCATGAGTGTTAGAGTCTAGTAGAAATATGGTAGAGTAAAAGTGAAGAGACTCTACGACGGATAAATATAATGGCCAAGACTTTGCATGTGCTTTGTGCATTTTTAGATCGCTATTTCTAATTTTGCTTTTACCATCGCGTTGCTTAATGGATACTTGATAAGCGGATTTTATCCTGTTTGTAAGAAACTTTTGAAATTCCCTTACTTCTCTATTAAAAATGAAATTGAATCTTTCATTCATAAAATTCATGTTTTAATTCAATTTGACAGATGCACTGCAGCTTGTATTATAAAGCATTTCTTGCTCTAGACCAGATAATGCATACGTACAAGAGCATTAATGGTTGTTGATAATATGCATGTGTGTAGGGAGAAGAGTCAAAAGTAATTTGATAAAGATTGCGTGAGCATCTCCCATCAAGCCAGTGCCGAAGTGAACCTGCTCACAACTTCCCCTTTTCACATTAGAAAAGGACAGGCCGCTTGCCTGGTGTTGTCGTTCCGTTCACCATCATCGCCAACTCAACATCATGTAACATTAGCACACAGATCCTAAGTTGCCCCAATTTCCTTATCCTAATGAATTAGTAAACGCCGAGTTTTGTCTGATAAGCATAGTAACAAAAATCTGAATCTTTGGATGCAGTTTTATTTTGTAAAACCCTAAATTAACACCATCTCCATCACAGTGCTCAGGCACCTGATATTAATTTTTACAGTAGTTGGTGATGATGATGAAGAAGCAGGAAAAAATTCCCAGAGGATGAAATTAATGCTTCTTTGCATGAAAAGGAAATAAGGTTTCATTCCTGGTAAATTTGAGACTATCATGGAATTTGA
>JAHZMY010000010.1:0-14602 GCA_027743915.1 Seira sanloemensis
CTCACAAAGATATCGTTTGATGATGGATGTCGTACGTAATTAGATCACGTAATATTCGTATTATCATCATCCATGAGAGCTGTAAGAGTAACGCATATTTGCGAAACAAATGGAATTGATCGTTGGTAAACTACGCGCAACCATAATGACATCTCATGTCTCAAGTTCAATAAAACTTTTACTAGTTGTGCGTAAACCAAAGTTTGGGGAGAGACTGAAAAGAACAAAAATAGATACACCTACATTTCTTTTAGCGAGAACACAAACTTGCTCTATTTTTGGGAATTATGGCGTTTTTCAGAAAATCATTCCGTGACAGGGGATAAGCACGCAAATAAATGCTAAACGGCGAATGGAGAAGTAGAAGTACACATTTTAAGAAAATATATGGGAGACCTAATTTACTTACTACTCCTTTCTGCAGAACCGAATCTCGTGACTTTGAAAAAAATATGGGAGCACGAGATGTTTAACTGAAGAAAATTAATTTGGTACCAATCTATTTATGTTTTGTTGATGCTGCACACAGTTTCATTTCCTGACAACAGAATTTGCTCAATGTTAACCATTCTTTCCTAAATTGTGGTGAGCATAGTGGCCCTGACCTTTAAGTTAATTTTGATCTTAGACAGTTACCTAATTAAACCTAATCTTAAACCTAAGTTTAGTTAATACTGATGCAATGTTTAAAGCAAATTAATTACAAGCAGAAACTAATTGCAACTTTGCTTAATTTGCAGTGTATTTACCACCATCTCTGAAGACAAATTGCACAATGTTATGCAATAGCCTTAATCAATGGCTTTTTCAATTTTAAAAAAATAATAATTTTACTATTTATGACACCTATCAAATGGGTGTGGAGTGAGTCTTATCATTAAAATGTATAGGTACCCTCTGAATGCAAGTTTGTCTACTGTGAATGCAACCTGACCACAAAGCCTTTAAAACTTGAGAGGACAAAGCTCGCATAATTCCTGAAAAGAGCAAGGGTGAAAAACCTATTAAACTGAAGAAACTGTTAAGCCCCCAAAGATAAATGGAAACTCACTCGTCATGACACCATTAAATTGCAACTTGTGTGATGACGCTACATCGAATTTATTGACAAGGGAGTGAATTGAGATGTTTCTTTTAAAATGCAAACCACATAATGACAAACATTTTTACGGTTGCAGCTTTACAAAAATTCTTTCAAGCTTTGTAAAAAAAGAGCTTACAATTTTCATACATCATTGCGTATTGTAATCTTCCATTAGGCCTTTCATACAGTTTCATTCACCGAGTTGTAACTGAGCCGATTACTTGATTACATTTTGCATGCAATAATAGCAATAATAATACGAGATGAATGAAAATAATTCTTGGTTTTACTCGAGTTTTTCTCTTACAGTGTAGTACTTGCCGCCTTGTTACGTAATAAATATTTATATGTATGCACTATAATTCGTGCAGATCCAAAACTCGTCGACTTCCAACTGACAGTATTTCTATAATAGCATTACGCATGAAAATTATTAAAAAAATCTTCCATTAGGCCTTTCATACAGTTTCATTCACCGAGTTGTAACTGAGCCGATTACTTGATTACATTTTGCATGCAATAATAACAATATTAATACGAGATGAATGAAAATAATTCTTGGTTTTACTCGAGTTTTTCTCTTACAGTGTACTCGCCGCCTTGTTACGTAATAAATATTTATATGTATGCACTATTATAATTCGTGCAGATCCAAAACTCGTCGACTTCCAACTGACAGTATTTCTATAATAGCATTACGCATGAAAATTATTAAAACATAAAAATTAACCATTTCATGTGCAAGGGGAGCACATTCTTAAAACCTAAATGTTTATTGCTCGAATCTAAAAAATGGTGTAAATTATTTAGAAAAGTCAATCAAAAAAGTGTGGCTTTGGAAGAGAAAGAGAGAAGGGAAGAATGATGCAAAGTCAGCAGGCATGCTCCCGTACAAACTGCACCGATTCGTCATACTCGCAAAGACTTTTTGAAAAAATATACACGGTTTCAATTTCGACGCGTCTTCCCTACCCACACACTCCTTGACTCAGCAGCAGCCGAGTAAAATAAGACATTTTAAACTCACAAAACTGCTCATCAAATGTGATAAATATGAAAATGAAATAGAATAATTATTCCATTTATTACGTACTTGTAAAAAGCGCTTATCATTTTTATGTCATTCCATTCACTCTCGTGGTTTCTCCCGTATCGAAAAGGGGTTGAAAGAGAGACGGCTTTTGTAAAACTGACAAAAAACTAGGAGGGAATCAAACAAAACTCTCTGTTTTGCCTTTTGAATGAGTACACATCTCTCTCCTGTGAAGATGCTTCTCTTTTTTTAGATGACTGTTCAATTGATAGAAAGACTGATTGTGTTTGATAAAGAAAAAAATATGCGTGTCATGATCCATGATTCAACACTTCCTTTCATTCAACATCGAAACACACGCAGTCTACCACTACTCTAGGCTTTTGCTCTTTTCGGAGAAAAGCGGTTCGGCAACTTTAAACAGCCACATAGGACTTTGTATATGTAATCTGATATGATATGCATCATGATATCTTGATACACACACGGAGATGATGTATTTACAATATTATCGATTATGATGATGAGATATGGTTATTGATACAAAATGCACCATGCGTACAAACGTGGCGTGATGTATAATGTGCATTCATGCAGTAGTCACGGGGGAAGACCGAGAGTTTTTTTTTGGCTACTGCTCAACAAAAATCAGATCTTGTGCCTTTTTATATGCATTATATCCCACATCACTTTCACAATTAGGGGAGTCATAAAGCATGTAATATTTGCGTATGCTTACTTTAAGAGTAGTTTTTTGTTAAAAATTCGCAGGAATTGCAGATTAAATACATGGCGTAACCGAATCAAAGTTTTCAAAAGTTATGTCATCAATAAATACCTTAATCTTATTTGGTACTTATACATAATTGGCTTAGCAGATAAAATGATTATGATGGCATTTTTATTTAGAAGCTCTTTTAATTTACCTTACGCAACCTTAAATAGCCAACATGATCGTTAAATGGTTAAATATGGGATCTTAATGTATTTATGTATGCAAGTAGGTCGGAAATTGATATAAATAAACGCTGTGTTGCGTTTTGGCTTTCTGACATTTAATGAATGTTACATCTCTAGTGTATAAAAGAAAGGAAAACGGTTACTTATGTATAAACAAAGAGTGCATATGTATAATAAAAAGGATCAGTTACAGAAACGTGGTTCATGATTTATGGATTTTTCTTGAGTGAGTTCAATTCATTGCTCTCATTCTCATTCAAGCCCCCACATATGTAAGTAAATGTATGTATGTACATACGTATGCATTCATTTCATAGAAATCTTTTGTACTATAATAATGAGTATGGTTAGTTTTATTATTCACTCATTAATAAACATACTTGGACTCGGACCTGATGAAAGCGGAGGTCCACTCGGGTTATTGCAGTAGAGTGGAGGTGTCGATGGATCCTGATGGCTTGGACTCATGTGTGGATGCATCAGGGCAAGGGTTGACTGGTTCATCGTAAGCGGGGTTAAATGACCACCATTACTCGGGCTCAACTGACCAGCATTCCCCCCATTCAAGCATTGACCCTGTCCAGCCGGTCCACCCGGAACTGAAGGATTTCCTCCAACGGGAACACTCCCCATTATCTCCGCCATGCAAGGTCGACTCGCAATGAAACCCGACTCTGTCGCGGTCTCAAACCCTTCCAAAGAGTCTATGCTTTCCATTGTGAGAACAGATGAGGACCCAGGACTGCTCGTGTTGTTCACCATTTGATGCTGCTGACCTATACCATTATGATGGCCTCCTCCGTTATTATTATTATTATTATTAGCGGAGGATGAGGATGAGACGTTACTTGCACCACTACTGTTTGCACTATTAGCAGAGTTACCGTTACTCGATGTGTGACCGGTGATCACATTTCTTGTCCAACAAGGGGACACTCTGTCAATCATCGTTCGTTGTGATCGTGGAAGCTGAAGAAATGAACTTTTTTTCTCTCCTCCTCGAGTGATTGACGTCTCTTGATGACTTTGGTTGATTGACGTTTTTACTCTCTTGATTTCGCCTTGCCTTACTTCTACTACCAATACCAATTCACTCCCATTCAAAAAAATTAGATATTATTTTCAAGGAAATGAGGAATGTCACGAATACGACAAAAAATTCTTTGAATTTTCAAGTCAACAAAAGAAGTTTCCCAATTTCTCCGAGAGTGAAGAAGAAGAAGAAGAGCTGTATTTTTTACTCCAATTCGAATACATCTATATACGACTTGGCATAATATGCATAAATGCTCTTCTCCCTTGCACATACTTCCAGAAGAGTCTTGGTGATGGTGGTGGGTGCCGCCAACTTTAGCGTGTCAAAGTCGTAAGAAAAGGGTTAAGACAAAAAAAGGTTTGTTCAACTAGTCCTTTTTTAGTTCCGTTTTTTTCCTCCTTTTCTTGTCCCTTTTTAGACCATATTACTCAGAGGGAGTAATAGTAGGACTGCTATGCAGCAGTAACTGCAGGAGACCATATGTTTCAACTTTTGCAGGAAATTCCTTGACAAGGGAATAAAATACATGGTAGACGTACACGAAAATGGAAAGAAGAAGTAGAAAAAACTTTTCTTGTTCTGTACATGTGTCTCCCTTCACCAAAGTTCATTTTTCAATCTGTTTTTCTCAAAATATAATAGTTTAATAGTATCATGTGAGAGAAAAACTTGGAATTATTATTTTCCTCCTCTTTCTCTTTCATGGAATTCAAAACCGCTCTGCATCAAATACGTATTTTTTTATACTTTTTTCTTCACAATCTACGAATATGCATATGCCGCATTGTTCATTGTTCACAGCAAAACGTACCCTACATACGAAAAACCCTCGACTTGCTCCAAGCATGTAATTTTTTTTGGCTAATGGGGTTAGTTGCGAAAAAGGGATGATTTCTGCTCTCCCTCCCCTCCCAACATAAAATTAGTGGTGGAGCAATGCTCCTGATTGTAATCTCTCTCTCCAGATGAGGTTTCGAGTGTATTTGAGCTGAATCAATGATGTCAGATGAAGAAACAAATCTTGCAAGTGATTTTTATTTACTGCTAAAGCAAGTCTTTGACGCGGATGATGCTCTTTACTACTACGTTTCTTTGCCTCTGAACCAAATTCTCGTGCAAAGTTCGTAGCATGAAGACTAAAGACGCACCGTATCGTTTTTTTTCACTTTTTTTCCTTCTCACTATGCCTTTCCTTGCACTTTCACCACTTGCCAAAAGCCTAATAAATCACTCTCTCCTTTCTCAGATAGTTTGCTCCTGATTTCACTTTTACTGTGTGTGTGGGGGACTACTTGCAACTTACAACTTGTATGTGTACAGTTTGTATGCAATCTCTCTCTCTCATAAGTATTGTCCTGTGTGCATACACCATTTTACTACAATTCTCCTTTTACTTACAGTTCCCCTTTCCGCTTTATCATTATTATTATTATAGTATGGTTATAGCTCACTATATTGCCTCAATTTATTCACTCTCGAGTCTAATAAAACTCCATAATCGGACAAACAACCAGTTCAAATATGTCTTTTAACGGGGAGCAATGTCACACATCGTATGTGCGTTGCAGGGGTAAAAAGGATGAACTTGTGGCTGGCTCTGGTTGCAGGAGTGAGTTGTTTTCTCCGCTAATTCCATCTACTTTATTCCACTCAGGAAACTGTTATGATTATTTTAAATGTCATATAATGGGACAATGTTGGATATATTCACTCTCGAGTCTAATAAAACTCCATAATCGGACAAACAACCAGTTCAAATATGTCTTTTAACGGGGAGCAATGTCACATATCGTATGTGTGTTGCATAGGGGTAAAAGGATGAACTTGTGGCTGGCTGCAGGAGTGAGTTGTTTTCTCCGCTAATTCCATCTACTTTATTCCACTCAGGAAACTGTTATGATTATTTTAAATGTCATATAACGGGACAATATTGGATGATCCAGTGTTTTGTTGTAAAACGTCTCTTCACATGATTATAATATTTTCCTTTTGCGTGTACAAAACAAACAGATAGACAGTCATGTGGTATTGCACACACTTTTTTAGGAGGAAAAAATGTGTGTGGTCGATTTATTTACAACTTTTTTTATCTTTTTTTGTTGTTGCTGCCTTCCTCCCATGGGACAAATAGAGTGGGTAAGTACCGTAACAAAATTCAACAATGCACTGACAGGAGAATTGTTTGTTGAATCGTTTATTTTGTAGCCTTTTAGCTTCAGAAATTGGATACAATATAGGAGATCCGGTTTGCGGGTGAACAGGCGGGATCAAAAAGAGAAACAAGTTCCTTTCTCTGGGAAAAACAGCTCCATTTCGCCTTTTCTTCGGGTTTGGTGAAAGCAACCCTTTTTTTGTTGAAATGCTGGAAAACCACCACCACTGGCACCAACCACGAGAGCACTTTTTTTTACTATTCTGAGTCAAGTTGAATTCCTTTTCTCATCCAGTCCAACGTGCATGGCCACATTTTCTTCTTCGTTTTTTGTAGGGAAGAAAGGAAGAGAGGGTGGAAAGAGAGAAAATTTCCTTTTTTCTTTCTCTCTAGCACCACTTTTATAAATTTTTCAAAGTCCGTTTATATTTTATTTTATTCAAGAAAAACGCTTCCAGGAATTCCAGTCCAGTTATGTAGTTACATAAATCGCTTTCTCTCCTCTCCCACTTTTTTGACAACGACAACATCGGAGAAAGAGGGAGAAGAAGACATTGAAAAAGTTGTAAAAACTATATTTGCCACATGTTGCGGGTCCATTATGGAGAAAACTGAGGACATTCAATAATGGCTCATATGAAAAAAAAAGAAAACTCGAGTCGCTTTTGAAGAAGAGATGCAGAGTAGTAAAAAGTAATATAATAATAATATTATCCTTATGCTTGGCTTATCCAAAAAAAAAGACGCGCGGTGGAGCAAGGGGACCTCTTGCTGGTTTTCTCTCCTTTTTCCAATACCGCCTTACTTATGGTAATCCACGTTTTTTGTGTAACTTGTCGTTTCTCCTCATCTCGTTTGAAGAGTGAGAGAAGAGAAAAAAAAATTTCTTGGTGAGGAGTCGTAGTAGCAGTCAGTGTGCAGGCAGAATGAAGTGTTTGGAAACCCAGGGTTGGAGAGAAAAAGAACCTTGTGTGAGAAGTCTTCCAAAAGTAATATTATTACGCTTTTCCTATGTGCTCATGTTATGTTCATGGGAAAAAGTGGAAGAGCTCTTCTCAAAGGCAATCACACGCTCAAAATGTTTCTTCAGCAGGCTTTACCCAAATATAAGCTTTCTGCTGCTCCTCTCCTTTTCTTCACAGGATAATGGTCATGGTTTGGAGTTTGGAGTGAGAGCAACGAGTTATTGGATACTCAGACTTCTTCACACACAGATACACCGTTCTTCTCTCTCTCTCTTTCTTGCTTTTTTTTTAAAAAAAAGAAGAGACAAACAGATCCGGAGATGAAGGAACCACTTGTACAATGTATTTACAAATGTAGTGTTTTCCTTCCTTGCTCAATCATAATCCTCTTGGTCCTCTCATCACAGAATAAGCTTTCTGCTGCTCCTCTCCTTTTCTTCACAGGATAATGGTCATGGTTTGGAGTTTGGAGTGAGAGCAACGAGTTATTGGATACTCAGACTTCTTCACACACACATACACCGTTCTTCTCTCTCTTTCTTGCTTTTTTTAAAAAAGACAAACGGATCCGGAGATGAAGGAACCACTTGTACAATGTATTTACAAATGTAGTGTTTTCCTTCCTTGCTCAATCATAATCCTCTTGGTCCTCTCATCACAGACACCAACCCTGTAGCCTCTGCTGCTGCTGCCGTTGGTGTTGGTACGTTGTTGGCCTGCCAAGAAACGAAAGGATCACGAGGTGGTCGCTGCATTCCCTGCCTTTCTCGTACTCCATTTTTTCCGGGTGGGTAGTCTTTGATCTGTACGTAAATATAAGAATGTATCAATGTAAAACAAGCAGGGAAAATAGGATTTGGATTATTATTATCAGGCTAAATGTGACGATGATGAGGTTGCCGTTACTATTACCATTCTCACACTTGGTTTAGCAGTCAGTCATGCAAACAGATGTGGGTTTTGCCCGAAAATTATGAAGAGGAATTGATTCTTCTGACTTGAGGAGAGTTTGTATTTGGTTTGAGAGATATTTGACTTGTAGCCTTTTCTTTGGTTTGATGGGTCACTTGACCGCCCTTCCATGCTGCGAATACTACTCTGCTGTCCAATTGCCTTAAAGGGTTTGGAACGACTTGGGTAAATTGGCATAAAAATGTGTTGGAAACATTTTGCATTTGCATTTTGCACAAGATTCTTTGTTTTCATTACGCGATGTGCCTACGTATGAGATTCATTCACTTTTTTCTATGAAGCAATTTCCGCTTGCGTCTATTTGTCTTTTCACAATAAACTTGATGTCATTAAACAAAATACTGCTAAAAAGTTTACAGACGCGACTTTAAACAAAAGCAAGAAAGACGGGGAAATGAGAGTGAATGAATCGCAATAGGGTAGCTCGCCACATGTCTTCACGTAGAAGCGTTGTTTTTTTGTTCTTTTAAAATCGGAATGAAGCCAAAAGCAAAGAAAAAATGTCACATGAAAGCGAAACAAAAGTGCGCGTATACCTATTGTAAAAGGAAATAATGATCTTTTGCCTACTTCAAGATTCCGTGAAGATTATGATGTGAGGAGGAAGAAATGATGACAAGAAAGCAGCAAAAGTGATTTTTTCCTTTCGGAGTTTAGCTAAAAGAACGTTGCTTTTTCTACCTTGTGCGTCTTCGAATTTAAACACTTCTTGTCTCAATGAAAATGAGAAAATGTCAAAGCTATATGGCGTAAGTTTCTTTGGGTTTAGATACTTTCTATGACCGTATCTTTATACGAACGAGGTTTATTTTACAGCTTCAACTTGAGCTAGTCAACGATACGTTGATACATAGGTATTATGCTTAGTTATATCTATAATCTATACATTTTCAAAAAACTGTGGAGTCAAGAAAACCGAAAGGAAAACGTTTGCTTTGTATTATGACGTGTTGATGGTTTGAATGTAAATGACAATTTATTCTCTCTCTTTTGCTATTGTTAACATGCGTAATAGCAATGTTGTATGTAGTATGGAAGGAAGGATGTCCCTTTTCAATTGTCTTTGTCAGTGTTTCCTATAAAAATATCATCAAGGTGATGATTCTTTTCCTTTTTGCTAAACACTAAACAATTAACTTTGATTGCTTACTGAATTTAGCATTGCAAACTTTAAATTTTTCCAACCAAAAGCAAGGGTAAAGTGATAGCCGTTTTCATGATGAGGTGCGTAAAATATATGCTTTGCTTTTAATTCTAATCCTTATTTCTACTTTTAATGCATAATACATCTATCAAGTGCACATGTGTGCTTTTGAACAAACTGTCATTTTTTTAAATGAGGAAACTAGAAACTCCTCCGATACTTACCTTCGATATGATACCTATGCGAGCACAACCGCCCTTTAAAAAAGTTATCTCATGCAATACAAATGATAAAATTTGAAGCATCGTGAAGATGCAAGTAGAGAGAGAGAATGATTTTAAACCAAATCGAATTGAGGAATTATTTCTTTAAATCAAAGGGATCTCACCTTAATCCTTTTTTGTCTCGCTCTGTGAAGAGCCTCGCTTCGTAGCGGATTCGTTATTCGGAGGAGAATCTGAGGTATCCTCTCGTATGTCAGTAGGAAGATCTATGTTGCTCTGAAATTAATCCCGTGTGCCACCTATCCCTTCGCCACTTCCCTCCGTACATGTATCAAGGTCCCACTATGTGCTTCGTCGAATGCAAAGTTTCCTTTTGAAGTGGAAAAGGATGCGAGGGGTTGCTTTTAAATCGAAAAAATGTGAAACGGCACTTGGTTTTATTCGAGCTGACACGCACTTTCAATCCAACTTTTTCCACTTATGATAAAATTATTCACCTAAAAAAATCTCTCGCCTTCCAGACCGAGAGTGAGTGAGAGAGAGAGTAGGAATACAACGTGGCAGCTGTCGAAAGACCGTCGTGGAGAAACCAAAGAAATCTGTACGTATACTTCTTTACAGATAGTTTTGCGTGTTTCACACAGCTATTGCTTTATCAGGTTGCACTTTACACCACCACCACCGCACCGTACTGGGATGAAGGAGATGATTCCTCCAGAGCTTTTGTTTCAAGAAAATAGATCTCTTCTTGAGGAAAGAGAAGCACGCTGACTAAAAACTGAACCTCAATATTTCTCAACGAGCTTCATGCTGCATATTTTTGATGCATTGTTCGCCGGATTGTCAAATGTTAATGTAAGTGTCTGCGCTGTTTTTTTGGAAAATGCAAGAAGCACTTGTTCGATGATATTGCAACAAATTTCTCGTTTTAATTGTCACTGAATCAAACAGCTCACTGAAGGTATTGGTATTGATTGCAAACACGGAAAAGGTTCTTCATTTGTGTATATCTTTATGAGACTGAATGGGTTGACGATGATGCTGTGCCACTGCTTTCTTTTGAAAAGCTCGAGTGTCTCATGTACACAGGTCTCTGAGAATGAACACCGGGCTTTTTTAAGGGTGGCAAAATAGGCTGCTGGAAACGTGGAAAACGAGACTGTTTGTGGGTCTGCACTAAGTGCATATAAGAAATGCTCCGCTTCGGAGAGACGTTGCTTTTTTCCCTGACTCTCAAAGCTTACCGAAAACAACCCACTCGACTCTCGTTACTCCTTCACCAACTCCTTCTACGCAGATACATAGTTAGCAAATACGGAATCCTGCAGCAACCACCAACCAGACCACATTGAGACGTAGTAGGGAAAAGTTTATGCCATCGTAGCAGCTCAGATGATAGGAATACAAAAAAATTAAGCTGTGAATGTCGTCGTTGTGCTCAGCTATGCACTGCACGCAATAGTGGGAAAGATGGGGTAGGGTGAGTTTGCAAGATGATTTCGGGATGCATCAAGTCAAGTCACGGTGGTTGTAGTGATGCCAGATACTTAAAGATAAATACAAATCATTTCATTATATTTTCTTGAATGTTTCAATACTAATGCCAAGTAGTTTGTCTTTTATGTGAATGGATATATAGGCTATTGCTCAAGCGGCTATTTGTCAAAGCAAAGTCAACAATCGTCAAACAATACAATTCACAAGTATCTTTTTCAAGTGTTTATCTTTATGTATGAAAACATCTCACCTTTACATATTACAATTGCAGTACATTGCAAGGAACAGGAGCACAGCATTGCGCTCACGCCAAAGTAGCTAATTTAAATGTAAAGTACTCACAAGAAACACTTTAACATTTCCGAATCCATCCTTTCTGACATAAACCCCAATCACAATTTTTATTTACTCTGGTCTCCTCTGTCACGAGTTATTCTTTCCCTTATAAATTANCCTCTGTCACGAGTTATTCTTTCCCTTATAAATTACAACAATGAAGCTCTCCCCGCCTCTGACTTTATTTCGCATGACATAAATGACACAAGCTACATAAATAAACTATGAATTACGATCTCGGTCTAAAAATCTGTATAGTATATAGTTTGTATTATGCATTTATTTACAACCAGAAGAAGAGAGAAAGAAATAAGGCTCGAAGCCAGCTCTATTTTTCCCTTCTGCCCGATTCACGTCAAAGCCATATATAGTCTTCTTTCTCCTTCCTCTGCACATAGGAAATAAAGAAAACATGCATAACTTTTCACAGCTCCATTCATTATATTCGGCAGCGCACAATAAAAAAACTAGCGTATTCAAATTTCTGCTAAAAACACATCATACACGCGCGTAACAATAATGCCACCATGATCATCCACTAAACAAAAAGGGAAATACATGTATGGATGAAACTATAAAAAAAGTTAAGTGAGCCAGCCACACTTCTCCATCCATTCTCTCTTCTCATTTTCTTTCTTTTTACTTTCCATTTTACTAAAAAGTAATACAATGCGCTCCTTACAATAATACCATGTTATATTTTTTGTATGCAAGCATGCATCATGCATGCCAAAGCCTTCTTTTCCCATTGTAAACTTCTTCTCTTCTTTTTTTTTACCGTGAATTTCACAATACAACAAAACACTGTACCACTGTGTGCTCCTCTATATCCAATGTCTAAAGAAAAAAGGGGAGATGACGTTTTTGGCATCGAGGAAACAATGAGATCACTCAGCCATGCCGTCATAAATTTATCCAGTCGATTTTTGCCATAAGTTTCTAAAACTTCCTCCATCGCTCTCTTCACTCACACTTATTCATTCATTTTCATACTTATAAAATCCAAAGAGAGAGAGAGAGAGAGAGGAAAAACAATATACATTACTCTTGCATTTTAGCATAGTTCTCCGCTTTATTTTATCTGCATGTATGGACTGAGTCAATGGAACTATAACAATGCGGCGGTAGTGTTTTTCATAATAATACATAATCATAAGCAACTCGGATTGCGTTACTTAACTTGTTATCAACTCCGGAAAAAAAGTTTCCTTTCCGCAATTCTCCCATTGAAACTAAGTATAAGCATTAGGTATTACAGACGAATATTTCATCGTACGTCAGTATTTTGCATGAGACTCGAGACTCTTCAAAATCCAAGACAGAAGTATTGTAGTCGTGTGTATAAGCCTTTTCAAGTGGGAAAAGCTATCGTTTTCCTTCACAGCAAGAAGGGCGGGCTTCAACAACAATGGTCTGGGAACTGGAAAGGTATACATAGTAAAAAATTGTGTAGTAGAAAGCAAGTTTGTTAAAGTTTATTATGAAAACAATACGGCGCATTTACATACATTCTTCCATTTCCCAGTCTCATACGGAAGCCTTCTTTAGGTTACAGGAAAGACCTACATTGTTCTCTCCAAAAATAGAAAAAAATACTCTCCCGGAAGAAGTAACCTTAAAGGCAACTTTTTTCCCTCCAGAAATCTTTTTTAATGCCAAGTCTCTATTGTTATACTACTACGCAGAGTTTCGTACTCGACAAAAAAATGTCTCACTGCATTTCTTAAATATTCAACTTTTTTCTTCGTTGAATGGTGCAAAACCTTCTCAAACTGAAGGGAAAGTAAGGGAAGCTATAATAATAATATGTGAGAGCTGTAAGCTGTGTAAGGAAAAGCATTTACCAGGGGAAAAGTAGGCAAACTGAAGAAGAAGAAAAAAATCAACCAAACTGAATTTTTCATTGTCACATGCAGTCATCCCTCTCATTCTAGCCTTTTTGTTTGGCCCGTGATGATGGTAGTGGTGGTGGTGGTTGGTGTAGTGGTAAAAACATGAAATCTAAAAAAAAGTGTCTCGCTAAGTTTCAGTTTAGAATGAGAAAAGGCTTTTTTTCACCAGAAGATGGTTTTAATGGAGAAGGATATAAGGATTATTAGAAGAAAAGAATCGGAAAAAAGTCAGAAAAGGGGAATAAAAAGATAGATGCCGAAAATGTCTTTTAAAAAACGTCTTAATCCACTCATTCTATCCTTTCTTGTAATGAATGGGATGACGACACATACACACATACAAGAAAGTCGAGGGAAGGAGAGAATGTTGAATGTTTGAAAGCTGTTTTGTGTCTCATGCTGATCTGACCATAGGAGTTTAGCTCCGTATGACTTCTTTATTATGACATGAATGTCGATGTCGATTGAACACAAAAGTGTTTGTAGTAAAAATGCTCGAAAGAATATATACTTTTTTTTAGAAACTTGATACATGAACGTATTTACATGTATGTATGTAAAGTTTATTACTTGTTCACTATTGCATTAACACTACATTTACAGCTAGATGGGAAAAATGCACA
This sequence comes from Seira sanloemensis, assembly GCA_027743915.1. Lineage (NCBI taxonomy): Eukaryota > Metazoa > Arthropoda > Collembola > Entomobryomorpha > Entomobryidae > Seira > Seira sanloemensis. The sequence continues at coordinate 13,919 of JAHZMY010000010.1, forward strand.
CTGTTCTGCAGCTAATAAACGTGTCATGGCGGTTTGTATACTAAGTTAATAACTTTATTTCTTTGTGTGTGAAAAAACATCTGTATTTAGTTTTTACGCTTCATTCACAATTTTTTTTATTTCTGTATTGGCACAATGCAATTTTATGCTGAAGTCAAGAATAGTGGAAAGCCTCCTTTCTCAATGTTTCAGTATTTAAATGCACACATTTTATTTTTTGATCTGAAATGTAGCATTTAAAAAATAAAGCTTTTTTAAAAAGATGATGCAGCAAAAAATACTTTTACTTCTTATTACCCCTTAAATCCTGTGTTTGGATAACATTGTATCTATTACAATGCCCGAAACCACAAACAATGAGTTACGGACATAAACTAGTATGTGCGTACGCTTTTCAATTCAATTATTTTCTAAGGATTTAATTTAAATGGCTTCTCCGTTTACGCTTTTCCACTGTGCAGTGACACATTCATAAAAAATGTTAATATTTTTATTTAGGGAATTCTTCGGGAGTAAAATGATGACATGTCGATAACTGAATTTTGTTCATGGCGATTTCCTATCCTCCTGTAAATCCAAGCCTGCCTAGTTGACTTTTTCTCCACGCTTTCTTGCTTTCCGGCGGAGGGAAGCCATCAAACTATGAAACATCATTTTATAGCTATTTATTAAGCTAAACTAAAA